>NW_019775565.1:306547-317665 GCF_001039355.2 Lingula anatina | reverse complement strand
TTTAAAAGAAAAAAAAAAAGAAAAATCTTTTGAAACTTAGGTAGAAAGTGACCGCTCAATATAAAAGTTGAAATAGGAGCTGTCGCGTGAAAAACTAAATACTATTTTTTTTTTGACAACATGATTTTGATTCTGAAATAAACATCTTCCCTGACATATCTTTTGAACATTTTCGAAGTATACTAATGCAAATGTAACGAGACTTAGTATTTTACCAACTACTACGACCAAGCACAGTGCAAACAAGGTCAACAGACATTTTTTAATCTTTTTATTTTTTAACATGTTTAATTTTTTCCTCCTTTCTTTCTTTCTTTTTTTTTTTTTTTTTTTACTTTTTTCTTATTTTGCTTTTTTTGCTGGGAAATGTCAAATCCACAGTGTGGGCGATTTTTGACCATGAAAACAACATCATAAAGGCGCTTCCTGTGTGAATTGTCAATTCTCCCACTTACATTTTCCCGCACCCATTGCCCAATGCATTTTTCCACGTGGAAAATGTAAAAATGATCTCCTCACAATATTGGTCGGTCACAATCGTCAAACAACTTATCAATATTCTTGAACGATAAAAATAACAAAAATGGTTTTATCTCCGTAGCACCTACATGTATACATGTACATACACACTAAAAATAACCTTATCGTAATGATTACCCTCTCTTCAATTACATTTTCAATGGAAGATATTCAACATTTATATTTTGGTAAAATATTCAAGCAATGAAATATCTATTTGTTTTAGCGGTTCAAAACGAGCGTCAGCCGCGCAGCACAGCACAGGTCCGCCAAGAAATGCTGGACTCCGAGCTGGTGCAATCTCTCACGCCAGGTGTCTCTGCTGTGTCCGCCACCCACCCAACGTTTTACGGGAGTCACCTAAGAGCAACAGAGGCCTCGTATTTTCCTGGACTTGTTGCCGTGGAAGACGGCCATACAAAAGGAAAGACCGAAAAGGACAAACGTATGTACAGTACCTTTCGCTTAATTTTGCAACACGTGCAGCCGTGTGATGCATATGCCTATAATAAAGTTATGACACTACGTCGATACATCAAATCAGTTGTGAACTCATTGAAATCGTATGTCATTAAAACAAAGCATTAGCGGTATTTAAATATACTTATGTAATCTTTTTTCCATTACAACGAATAGGGTATGGAACAAAAAATATGAAAATGTTCGATAATTTCTGTTATCAAAATTTTGTGTTTGCTTTTGTACTGTCAAGCTGTTACAATAACCAAAACTCATAATCTCTTTAGACATTGAATCAGATTCAAGAAAACCAGAAAAACGCGACCCAAAAGACAGTGAACGCCAAGAGTCCGATGATAGCCGTAGATACCCGAGTAGTCCGCTGCCGTCGGAGTCGGAGACCATGTACGAGCACGCTGCGCGCCTACTTTTCATGGCTGTCAAGTGGTCAAAAAGCCTGCCATCTTTCGCAAATTTACCTTTCCGCGATCAGGTAGTTTTTGATGCTTTTTGGTGTCATTTTTTCATCGTCGAATATATAAACAAATCACTTTTGTTGGCATTTTTGTTGTGATAACTTTCATCAAATATATTTATGCGAGACTTGTTTTATCACATTTTAATATAAGCCATTTGATACATGATAATTAGTTGAGGCAAGCACAATGTATTGATCAATGTGCGAAAAGTTTTTTGATACGCTTGTGCACAAAAGCTTTGTTTCTTTGTCAATTGTTTTAACGTTAAGCAAGAAAATTAGCGCAAAATCTTACGGGTTACACTTACAGTAGGTAGGCCTACCATAATCATCCATGGTATTAAACTTTATTTTACCACTTCTTCTGATTCGACACATTTCATTATCATTTGCAACTGTTTTGATAGAGTACTTGTATTTCAGGTCATTCTGCTGGAGGAGACCTGGGGAGAGCTTTTTCTGTTGTGTGCTATACAGTGGTCCATGCCTCTCGAGTCGTCGCCCCTACTCTCCGCGACTGAGCATGCGCAGACTGCCCATGGCCGGTGTAACGTCACCGCCCTGGCTGATATACGGACCCTGCAAGAAATTGTGGCAAGATTCAAGGCAGTGCAAGTAGACCCGGCTGAGTTTGCTTGCCTGAAAGCGATCATTTTGTTTCGGCCAGGTATATTAATCATATTTTCAAATTTTCCCCTACAGCCGAGTATTTGTAAATAACATGTAGACCAACATATTTTACTTACGTTTATAAATAACTAAGGGGGAGAAAAAGAGACTATCCAATAAAATTATGAATATAAAACCATTAGGTCATTTTCAAACAAGTGCTCAGGTGGCAATAATCCCAAATAAGTTCCGATTCGATTTCGACATCTCTGCATATAAATTGACAAAATAACTAAATATAGCAAACAGTAATCATTACTAGTTATTATATTTACCGACTTTAAATGTGATAAAATCCACCTGTGCGTCGGTATTTCAGAAACCAAGGGTCTCAAGGATCCTCAGCAGGTAGAAAGTCTTCAGGATCAGGCACAAGGGATGTTAGGGCAACACACACGTGTTCACCGCCCTACGCAGCCAGTCAGGTACAATCTATTATTATTATTGTTGTTGTTTTTATTACTATAATTATTACCTTCATACACACACACACACACGAGTACAGACAGACCCACACACACGCAATCTGTATATCGTTTTTTTGTTGTATTGTCACATTTGAATGAGTATTGCCGCTTTATTAATTGGCCAAGAATTCTGTGGTAAATAGATATTGAAACCGCCGTCAAATGCAAATAACGTAGTTCCGCAAATTTGTCCTGTTGCGGTTTCATTTCATTGTGGAGACTTGCGATTCTGTTAAAAAAGCATAATGATTTGGAGTGTTGTGTAGAATTTTCAGGATTTCTTTGATTACATTTTTTTTCTAAAAAATATTGTTTCAGATTCGGCCGCCTACTGCTGATGCTACCGTTACTACGTCTTGTCACCTCGAGTCGAATAGAAACCATTTTCTTCAGTCACACCATTGGCAACACACCGATGGAGAAACTGCTTTGTGACATGTATAAAAGTTAAAACTTTGCTCGGACGTTTTTTTTTCTTTGTTAACCATTAATAGCACTGAATGGCGATTTTCGTGTCGTTTCACATTGAGGGATATCTCATGTTCTTTAGTAGAAAATTGGCTGGTGAAAACCAAAATTTCTATTTTGCTAGGGTTACATATTGACACGCTTCGAGGGAAGAAAAATGAGATGATTTCTTTGATAATTCGGTCTATGGGAGCTATATGACCGAGACTATACAGAAGTTGTTAAAATATATCTTATTCTATATCTAACGTTTGTAAACCTTTTCATGCAGACTTTTCTCTCAATGCATAACAATTTTTGCGCAACTTCATTACCAATATGCCTAATATATTCAATGTTCGAAATATTTTTCTGTGGTTAATCCTTCATGCATAATTTTTATCCCAATAGAGCGATGCAGTTTAGCTAAGCAATATACATGAAAACAACAGGTACGCTACAAAGGTCGATACTTTCCGAATCAAAATGTCTAACGTGCATTTTGCAAACTACAACATTACAATATAGAGCGCATTTTTCCAAAACTGTAGTGGAGTCGAAACACATCTCACAACAGTACTGTTACAGTAATAACTAGTTCAGCAAATCATACTCAATACTCTTGTCATCATTTATTCTCTTCAAAGTTTTTTTTCAGATTCATTTTTTGAATCAAGGAATAGATCAGGCGGAAATACTTCTCCAATCTGCATACGTATATGCCGCAGTCAAGCTATCTTTGAGCAACCGGCTTTGAAGAAAAGAAAAATAAATCCAAGAATAAAAAGAAATTCAATCACTTGCTCAGGCATGCAGTTAATGCTCAATTCCTTTTAACAATATAATAATAACTCCTTGAAAGAATACATACTTAATTAACTTCTTCTCAGAGTTAATAACATTCCATTTTTTCAATATCTCCTTTTGAGCAATACGACTTCTGCAATAAACAGAGAAAGGTCTCCTCGGCAAAACTGGACCGAATATAAGTTGTGGCAAGGATGAACTTCAAGCATGACAATAAATATAATGACATTTTCACAAAGAGCTCTAAGAATTTATGGTGTCTGATGTCCACGGCTACACAAAGACTTATTGTTCTCAGAGCCCTATTCATTTCAAGTTACTTCCGATTTATTTTGATGAAATTCATTTCAAAATAAAACACATTTTACTATACAAAACATCCTTTCTATATAAATTTAATCTTTTTCTCATCCATGTACATTTTGACAGCACCTGTTAATATGTTAAATACCCACCTGCAAGCCTTACTCTTTCATCAAAAATATTATATATATATATATATATATATATATATATATATATATATATATATATATTATCCTTTTAGAGCATAATTTCCTTTCCTACAAAAATAAAAAAAATACAACCCATTTACATAAATCAAAGCACAGGTATAACAATAAACACTAAAAAATATAGAACACAACTTCCTTTTTAATAATTCTGTGATGTATATTATGAATCTGCTTAACATATCTTATTCTTTTAAAATGTTGACTGAGACTGCTTTGAAAACTTGTCAAAAAGCTCAATGAAACTGTTGGATAACAAGTAATCATATTTAGTTGATCAGACTAGTGCATCACAACAATTAGCCTTTAGACTAATTCCCTCTTTTCAGTCTACTTTCTCATGCTATCTATCAGTTTGTGACCTGGCACAGTGGCTTTTTAATACTGGCACATTTTCAATATATATATATATATATATATATATATATATATATATATATATATATATATATATATAACACCATGGTAATTACTCAATCTTTTCAATGGGCAAAATTTATCAGTCTTTCAGACACATAATTTTAGAATTATAAAAATGATATTTCTATAAAGCCATTGTGGTGCTTTATCTGCATAGAATTGAACTAAGACTATGACTAAGCCCATTTTTCAATTTTGTTCCTACCGCTCTATAAGAATTTTCTAATTTCTAAATTAACACTTAAGAAATAAGGTTTCTGTAAAATTCACTGTTTTCCCCACTGAAAAGATTGAATCATTTCCAAATATCATATTTCACATTTTGACAAAAAGAATAAATAAACTAGAGGATCAGAGNGGCCCTTACCGTCTAGGAGGAGAAGCGGTAACGGTAGCCGTCCGGCGGAGCCGGCGGAGCCAACGGAGCCGGCGGAGCCGGCGGAACGATCCGGACGGGACCGAAACCATGTGTACCGCCAGCGCTAACGCTGGTGGTACAATAAAAGAATAATATTGAAGACATTTAAGGTAAACTAATGAATCAAAGGAATAATTGGAATAATAAATTAATGAGGCATGATGCAACAAGAGATATTGGCAGAGCTATTTTTTATAAATGAATTACCAGAGGAAGGTATGCTAAGGATAATATCAGTTAATTTTAAGTGCTTTGAACTTTAGGAAAACTACTATAATTGTTCTGTATCATGACATGTTAAAATGAAAATTTCATTCAACCCCATTCTAAAAAAATAAAAAATATAATTATTGATAAAAATTAATAAGTATAATCCCTGCATGCTTAAAAACCACTATTTATAATATTAAAAACTGATATGAATACTAAACATGTAAGAAAAATAACATTAAGAAATGGAATGTCTAGAAGCAATAGAAATGTCCAAGTAACTACATTAAAAGGGACATACCAATACAATAATGACTGGAAAACTAAGATACCCTAATATTTCCACTACAACCTCTTTATCATGAAATTGAATTTTGTAGAAAATCAAAAAGTTAATTGATTTGCTCATGATAACTGATTCTTTTAAAATACTGATCAACACTATAAGTTATTAAGTTTATAAAAGAGCCCTGAGTTTCAATAAAGAGACACTATAAGTTATTCCTCATACATTTTCCTCTGCTTCAAATTTCCTTAATTTAAAGGAAAATACAATGAATGCAACTCCTCATGCTTTCTTTGGATTCAAGAGGTCACTATCTCTACTTGTTCATATTCCTGTCTGGCAAATGCTACAAAAACCTGAAATATAAAATTTTAAATATGTCTACGGATTTTCTCCTTTAAATTTTGATTTGTATGAAACCCCTTGTTAAGGATGAGAGATAAATGTCAGGATAAGAATGTATTGAAAAAAAAAAGAACTTGTAGAAAATGTCTTGGTTCTGATGTTAATAATGTTTCAATATTTTCAGATGGCTAGGTAATTCATTTAAAAATACATCCAATGGGGTTGAAAAATGGATAGAACAAGAAAGATGGAACAAAAAATAGAAAAGTAAAACTGTAACAGAATGAGAGCAGCAGTTGTACTCATACCTGCTCCAGAGTGGATTGACTGAAGCTGTATTCTTCCACATCATTGACTTCTTTGGCTGGAAGAATTAGCAAAAACCATCATTAACAATCTAAGGAGAAAATAATTTTCAGTGTAACCCAAAGACTCCCATTATTATTAATTGTTATATCTCAAAATAGCAGCAATGGGTAGGTCATCTGATATCTCTCAGTGTTTTGATCAGAAGGGTAATGGTCTACTTTCCCATTTATCAATTCTACCTATGCCTTCTCTTTATATGTATTATTAAGCATACAATTTAACCTGTTTGAAAAAAAGAAAGAAAAAAATGTAAAAACTCAGCTTACTTTATGCAACCAGTGTACAAAACTACAGTGTTCTCCAAAGTCTCACCTCTCTCCAGTGAAGCAAACACCTCAGCCAGTGACTTCACATCTTCCTGGGGGATCTTAAACTGAGCACGGTCTCCAAACAGCTCCAGTTCTTCAATGTCTGGAAACACCGTCTTCAGCTCATGTTTCAGGACAGCCCACTTCTGCTCCTGCTCTCCTGTGGTCAGCCCCTCTGCTCTTAACTTGATCTCCAGGACATAACCCTGGCCAAACTTCAGCTTAAGGTGCTGGCTGGCTCCCATGCACCTGCAAGCAAATACCTCAGACTGTGAAATTGCATGAATTTAAGGGATAACAACTGTTCATGATAATTCATGATTCATGATTAGTGGATAACAACTAATCATGAATTACAGGGATAACAACTGGTCATGAATTAAACTGATCATTTTGACCCAAAAATTGGATTTTCCTGGAGTAAACATCAATTTTCCCAGAGTTGTTATCCCCTCAATATACTGTCTAAATAACTCGAAATCCCTTTTTTACAACTGTATATTAAACACTGCAATATTAAGAAGTGTCATAATTTCATTAAAATTTAAACTTAAAAGTATTAATTTTTATATTCATATATCTTAGGACCAATGGTTTTGAAGTCCTTAAATCTATTTGTGGTAAGATATGTAGAAATGATTCTATGGTAATTTCATCCTTTTCACCTCAGTCTACAAGAATATGAATACAGAAAAACCTCTTTTCTGCATTAAAGAAAAACAGTGCAAGCAATGAACATGTTTTCTGCTTGAGACAAATAGAGAAAGCATTGAACTGTTTCTAATCGGCCAGGCAGACCTACTTGAATTCTCCTCCCACCATGATACCAATGCGTGTGCAGAGGGCGTCTGCCTCCTCCATGGCATGGGTGGTCAGAATGGCGCCCCTCTCTCCACTGCCATTGAACATATCTGTGATGGTATCCCTACAAATCCCAATTTACAGTTTTAAGTGTAGATAATTGCTCGACTTAGGCCTTTGTTGTCTAGTATTGCATAAACTGTTGTTTTATGTGGACATAGATAATAAACCATGGTTTCTAACAATGAAAAGCATAGTGCAGCTGTCAAAAGTCCATTTTTAAATTATTCACTTCATTTTTCTGAAAATGAGTGAATTGTTTAAGCTTCAATATTATAGCCTTTTATATAAAACAAGCTTAAAATAAACTTATTCAATGAAAAACAGTTAACCAGTTACTCAGTCTGCTCACTGAAAAATATCAGGCCTGCTGCAAATTCACAGCAAAATTGCTACAAAGTGCAATTCCTTCTTGCAAATTTGCTGCAATATGGCTGATAATTAGCAGCAACAATTTTTTTCTCATTAACTCCTGCAAAATCCTTGCTGCAATTTTGCTGCAAACTTTTCATTTCGCTTAGGGCTGTGCTATATGTGAAACACTCTTACCATAGGAACCTCTTGGAGGCAGGGTCCAGCCCAGTGGAAGGCTCATCCATCAGAACAATCTTTGGCTGTCCCAGCATGCTGATGATGAAGGAGAGCTGGAAGTCAAATCAACACAGGTTTTTAGATGGAATTAAATTGTTGAATAAAATAATGGTTTGTTTTTTGTACTAAGTGAATTTTCAAATAGTTCAATCTGTAAAATTAATTTTTATTTTAAATTTTCATGGTAACATTTACTTTTTCTTTGTTCTTCCGTTTCTTTTTGATTTCACTGGCTCATGGCAATAACTCGAACAGCTACCTGTCAAATTTTGAGTGTTACAAAATCTTAATGAGTTTGGCATCAAGAAAAATAAAATGAACTCATTAAAAAAACAATCAACCTCAAACTCATTTAATGCTACTGTGTAAAAAAATTAAAAATAAGTGCAACTTGACAGTCTAAGACTGCATTCAGAACAGCACACTAACAGATCCGCAGACCAAATATGGCTGACCCATTTTATAATTAATGTTTGTAGTGTAATCCCCGTGGGAAATCTTGTGTCTAATCAGGAATTAAGCGACAAGCTTTTATTGGGTCTCCATATTTGATTCACGGATCTGTCAGTCTGCTGTCCTGATTGCACTCTATGACAAACAACAATCCCAATGTCTACATACCTTGCGTTTTGTCCCTCCAGACAATTTATTACTTCTCTTGTTAGCATGTTCTGTGATCTGGAGAGCCTCCATGAAACTAGAACAAACACATTACTCAGGTCACTTTCACAACTCAGACTAGAGATACTTCACAGTAAGGACTTAATTAGACCAGAAATATACTAATCATCATTAAATGAACAATACGAAAACCCAAATAGCTAATTCAAACTGCCTGTAATATTTACTAGCAAAATGACAGAAATAAGACTGTAGCCAAATTGCTGTATTTTTATATCTGTTACGCTACTTAAAATCTAAAATAATTACTGTTCTTCTTACTAATCCACAATCTTGGTAATATCCTTCTTTGCCAGCCCTCTGATGGTAGCAAACACCTCAATATGGTCCCTGAGTGTCAGGTAATCCCACAGAGCATCGTGCTGTGGACACAACCCCACATAGCGGAAGGCTTCAGAGATGTTGGATGTTATGTCATAACCTGCCACAGTCACCTGGAATCAAAGGAATATCAATAAAAATAAATATAAATATGTGTTAGTTTACCTCAGTAAGAGCATTTAAAAGCATAATATACTGGAGGCAATTATAGATGTTTTATATTAAATCACTGCCATAAATTAACCTGGCATAGTATGGTAGTCAGCCTGAAAGCAGCATGAAAGTTTGCTGAAAATAACCAAGATATGCCAAGCAAACAATAGGTTGACCTTCATAAAAAGGGCAAAAACAAGAAGATATCAAGGTTCCACATATCTACATATAAAAGCCATTCCTGATTTTCACTGGCAATTTAAACATAGACACCAAATGAAAGTATTTCACTCAAGTCCAAGTTTCAAAATTCAAAACCAATGCAGTCAGTCAAATTTTTTTTAAATCACGGTGACCCTACCTTTCCTCTAGTGGGAGCATACTCAGCTGTGATGCAGTTAATAGTGGTTGACTTCCCAGCCCCATTGTGTCCCAGCAAACCAAACACTTCTCCTGGCTGGACCGCAAAACACAGGTTGCGCACAATGACCTTGACCTTGGAAGCACCGATGCCACAGCATCCTTGACCAGTTCTTTTATCAAATTCCTTCCTGAGGTTTTTTACAACCAGCACTGGGGCATCCTGCATTACAAATATCTTTATGTATTGTATTGGAGGAAATGGATACAAAGATATGGCCCAACCTGTACATTCTAAAAAATATCTTTTCTTTAATCTCTCTCTTTCTCTCTCTCCTAACACTAGTAACTACAAAATTGCAGTGTTACAGAGATTTCCATTAATTAAGTCATTTCCAATAATTCGAAAATTTCATCTTGAATTGACTAATGTGGTGATTTTCATGTACACTTGAAGCAGGGGATATGTCAAACGTGAAAACCACACCCTTTCTATGGGCGGCTGTTTATACAAAAATTCAAAACATGAGTAGTCGTCGTCGTTACACGAGTAGTCGTCGTCGTTATCAGATCAGTCGAATTGAAAACACGATTAGTCGTCGTCCTTATCAGATCAGTCGAATTGAAAACACGAGTAGTCGTCGTCGTTATCAGATCAGACGGCAAAATACGACTAGTAGTTGTCAAAACGCAACTAGTAGAAGCCAAAACTCGATTTGACGCTAGATGGCATTTAAGTCAATGGTCATGGCTACCCTTGTGCCGACTTCACAGTCAATACTGCGAAAATCTGACACTGACAATTAAGTGCTTAATTTGTGATTGACATATTGAGGAGAGTTGACAGATGTTGTACTATAGTAGGCTAGTATGTGACAGATACAGTACGAGTCGCAGAGCTGTACGTGAAATAAATACAGGGGTACGAGTGTATTGTCGAGCCGCAGGCGAGTGTTGTATCTGGCTTAAACCACGGCCTCTGGCTACTACACTGCCCTTGCGATATTTTACTCATACATGTTAGGGGCCCTTGTGGTCACTAAGTCCTGTGTTGGACGTCCCAGACCCCCCCCCCCAGCTCCCCTCAACCTAAGTGTTAACACCTGCGCCTACCCCGGTGTAACAGTTGTATTAGTGTGATCATATGTGTGGAATTTCATGTCAAATGGACATATAAAGATCTAAAAATTCGTCACAATATTTAAAAAAATCCAGGATTATTTGAATTGGGGGGAGGGGGGGGCGGCGGGACGATGTGAAGCAGATCGTCGCCCACTGGTGTGGAGTTTGGGGCCTGCTCAAGGGCCCCGAAAATTTTTGGTGTTTAAAGAGCAAACAGTGCCTTTGGTACGGTTATAAGAACTATGATTTATTTAGCTAGTCAAAATTCTAATTTTAAGAGGGGAATATTGGCGTGATATATTTTTCAGAAACCGA
>NW_019775565.1:269584-305504 GCF_001039355.2 Lingula anatina | reverse complement strand
CTCAAGGGCCCCGAAAATTTTTGGTGTTTAAAGAGCAAACAGTGCCTTTGGTACGGTTATAAGAACTATGATTTATTTAGCTAGTCAAAATTCTAATTTTAAGAGGGGAATATTGGCGTGATATATTTTTCAGAAACCGAGGGGGGTGGGGGGTGGGGGGTCAGACCCCCACTCTAAATCCGCCACTGATGGGGGAGAAAGAGTATTTTTTTTTGGGGGGGGGGGGCTTCTCAGTATCTAATCTGCGGCTATAGCTGACTTAGGTCGAGTGGAGCTGTTAAGCGAGTTCAGCCTTGCCCTCCATTGCCCAACACAGGACTAAGTGACCACAAGTGCCCGTAACATGTATGAGTAAAATATCGCAAGGGCAGTGTAGTAGCAGTACAACACTCACCTGCGGCTCGACAATACACTCATACCCCTGTATTTATTTCACGTACAGCTCTGCGACTCGTATTGTATCTATCACATACTAGTCTACTATAGTACAACACCTGTCAACTCTCCTCAATATGTCAAACACAAATTAAGCACTTAATTGTCAGTGTCAGATTTTCGCGGTATTGACTGTGAAGGCGGCACAAGGGTAGCCAAGACCATTGACATGAGCGCCATCTAGCGTCAAATCGTGTTTTTGCTTCTACTAGTTGCGTTTTGACGACTAATAGTCGTATTTTGCCGTCTGATCTGATAACGACGACGACTAATCGTGTTTCCAATTCGACTGATCTGAAAACGACGACGACTACTCGTGTAACGACGACGACTAATGGTGTTTTCAATTCGAATGATCTGATAACGACGACGACTACTTGTGTTAGACGACGACTAATCATGTTTTCAATTCGACTGATCTGATAACGACGACGACTACTCGTGTTTTCAATTCGACTGATCTGATAACGACGACGACTACTCGTGTTTTCAGTTCGACTGATCTGATAACGACGACGACTAAACGTGTTTTCAATTCAACTGATCTGATAACGACGACGACTAAACGTGTTTTGAATTTTTGTATAAACCGCCGCCCATACCTTTCCTTTATATATAAATCAATGCATTAAGACATACAGCAAGGCAATTCATTATCATTGAAGATTGATTTTAAAAAAGTTGGCAAAAAATATATTTATATTTCAGCTGTTACCCGATATATGGCATATATCTTTAAAAGTCCTTTTCCTCTTTCAATTTGAATATGTCACAGTCACCCAATGTGGATTCCCACTGTGCATACATATTCCAAGACTTAACTTGACACATATTCCAAGACTTAACTTGACACAGTGACACACAATAAAAAAATCAAGCTAAAATATCATGTTCTCCACCCTACTCACACTTCTACAAGAATATGCATCAAGCTCTTCAACTCGTCTTCTTTCCTCCAGTACATCTAGGTCCTCCTTCTCTATATGGTCTTTATTGGTTGCAGACACAGCATTGCCCTTCTTCCGAGAACAGAATAAAGCATCTCGTGCGCTGCCGCCCATACTGGTAACATCAGCCAAGCGGAGGAGGAAAAACCAAATGACGACCTCAACAAGCATCTGTGGAATAGGTTAAAAATCAAATGATTAGTTCTTCAAGAAAAAAAATATTTTGAGGAGAAAATACTTAGTGAAAGTAAACATGTATAGCTGCTAGTTTTATCTATTAACATGTCCCCAAACAAACAGTTAAATCACTGACCTAATGAAATTGCTCTTACCAAAAGCAAGGTGAAAAGAACGTGCCGATCTGCTGCAAAATAGTCTCCAAATGTTATCTCATTTTCCCTGCCTAAAATCTGAAATCCTTGATAAACCTGAAGTAAAAAAAATCACAACACCATTCATTTTTCTGAAAATAATAATAGTAATAATAATAATGAAAATAATAATATGTCATATGGTTGTCAATAAATTGTGCTAGCAGTGAAAAATTGATAAAGACAACGATGCCTATACAACAGACAAAGCAGATGACGGCAGAGCCAAGTGACGGCTATATGTATAGACACACTGAGTCTGTTTACAAAAAACAATAAATAATGGTAACACTAGCTGAGTGAAAGTTTAAAAGTCAGCCATATTCAGTTCACTTGACACTGTGAGTTTGCAGCACCTACATATCCAAATGTTACATTTGATGGTTTCCATCATATATGAAAAGCCAGATAGTTTAATTTCAAGAATAAGCCTACATTTATTCAGACTTTGATACTTGCCTTTCCTATGAAATGCACCAGACCAGCTATGGTGTAGAGGGGGCTTACTATGCAGAAAAGATAGTGAAGTGCCACTGAGGCAGGAGCAGACACTGGATCCAGAAGAGACACCACCAAATACGGAATGGTCCCTCCCTGAAATGTGCATTTATATTTTGCTTAATATGTAAAACTTCATTTCAGAATATGTTTATCTGAGCATATTACATTTAATAAAATGATAAAACAGTCATATCATTGCTAATTAATTGTGTCAATCTATTCAAAGGAATTTCTAAAATTTCAAAGTTCTGTTACGTTTTTTCAAACCTACAAAGTAACCCCATACCTTCTTTCAGCAATAATTCTAATGAAAGAAAGAGAGGGAGAAGTACAGAGGTCCTATGTAACATTGAACTACATGTCCTATCATCAGGTCAAAGTTCACACCTACCAGCATGGCAGACCATGTACCAAAGCTTGAGGCACTTTCAGCTTTTTCAAACAGAAAAGATGTTGTATATCCAAACAGAAGTCCTAGTGGAATGTAGATCAAGGAACCAACTATGAATGTGAAGATAGCACCGGCATGGGTAAAAGACCGTGGCTGAACAGCCAGGGAACCGCCCGTCATGATCACAACTCCTGACAGGCACTGCACACCGTCAACAAACAGAAAACCCAGCCAGTACATGGCATTTGTGATGCCAGCTATTCTGAGCATGGCTCGAGTTTTTTTCTGAAAAATAAATATATACATATTATGATAATATATATATTTTATGCATTGTCATATATATATATATATATATGTATGTTCAAGTACATGTATTGAATATTACAAGTCCTCCAAAGTCGTCACTAAAATATACAAAACACAAATAATGCAATGAAGCTTGATTACAGATCTTGTTTAAAGAGTGCCAATTTAAAGTACTTTGCTTCACAATCAGAAATGTTTTCCAGCAAATTATAATTATCAACAAAATATTCTTGACAAAAATGTCCAGCCTGAACCTACCTGCCTGTCTTCAGTGACCTGATAGCCAAACATGGATGTCAGCAGAGCATAGCCCAATGATAAAAGGCGAATGGCATTAAATGTATTGCCATCAAAGCCGACAAGGGGGTTCAGTTCAGGCAGAGCCTGAGATGTAATATTCCATGTCCACTGTTGTCCAGTGAGGCTGGACAGCATGGTGTTACTCCACTGGTTCAAGAGAATGGGAATCACATGGGTAGCTGAATCATTGTACAGAGCCTTGAGTGATGCATTGAATGCCTGAAATGAAGATAATTTTAGTATGTAACCAACAGCTAAATCACACAAATATTAACAAATGCAAACAATACTTTTCGATTTGCCAAAATGCAGAAATGATTTTCTGAGACTTTTTTTTCTTGAAAAAAGTACAAATTAAGTTCCAGAATATGCCATCTGGAATACAGTTGAAAAAATATTTGACTTAATTTTGAACTATTTTATATTTGTTTTTGGTTACGAAAGTTATATTCATGTCAGTTAAACATAAGATTTCTGTCAATTTCTGTCCATAAAACTGTAAGGCCAAAAGAAACTGTATAGCACAGTGAACAAATTTCCTTGTATGTCATAACTCGTAAATTATGTAGTGGAAAGCCTGGGTTGTTTTACCTGTGCTTGGACATCAAATATGGACAGGTTATATGCTATGTAGTGAGGAGCTAGATCCAGCAGACTACTGGATGCATTCAGCTCAGCAATGTAGTTCACAGTCTCTTGGAGAGAACTGACAAACGGATCAACTGGGCCACCTGGAGAAGAGAAGTATTTATCTGACAGTCTGTGCCATTAATTTTTCAGCTTACTGGCCATTCCAACCAACAGTTATCTAAAATCTACTGGTTCAAACCAGGATTTACTGGTTCAAACCAGGATTTACTGGTTCAAACCAGGATTTACTGGTTCAAACCAGGATTTACTGGTTCAAATAAAAATTTCAGCAAGACTGGACATTTCCCCCTATTGCATTTTAAATTTTTTGATAAAATATTAGTTATATCAAGACTTTGAGTTTACCAAATATTTTTAATCATCATGTAATTATTACATTGCAAAAAAAAAAATTAAATCAAATTGATAGGTAATTTGAAAACTTGTCAGACGACTAAATGCACTGGTCTAAACAAAATTTTACTGGTTGCTGGTTTAGGACAAGTGGCTTATGTTGGAGACTGATCTGGTCATGCAAGAAAATTAGGGAAACTATTTATTTCTCCAATGTCCAAAATGATAATAGTCCAGAATTATAATAATAACAAATGATGAACAATGGGGAAATTAACCCCTTTTTTCACTAAGTCAGCCATATACAAGTTTTTTTAAAGCCCAATGTACTAATAAACTGATTGTATATGCTTGAGGGAGTACTTCTTGTTATGAAAGCAACACAAAGTTTCAACTACATGCCTTCTATTTTATCATTTTATTGAATTTTGTATGAAAAAAAGGTTAATGTAGATAGCAATCTTCTTCCAAATCTAACTGACTAACATTCAACTGTTTTGAAAAATCAAAATTCATACATCAAATCTACTGATATCTCTTCTTTTCAGTCTTCTTTTCAAATCTGAAAAAAAAAATTTATTCATTTTCCATACCTGAAGAGTTAAGCCACAAAACCGGCGTCTGTTCTGCAATACATGCCATCCTGGCTGCAGAATTAGACAGCTGGTTGGTAGGAGGGTTACTGAAGTCAAAATCAGGTCGGATAGTCAATAAAGCTGCACCTCCTATGCCACAAGCAACTGGTAAGATCCAACGGATAATTGCCAAAATCCACAGCCTGCGCACTACAATCAATCTCATTCGCACCAGGCCCCAAAACTGCTGTTTCTCTCTCACTTCTGGGTTGGCTATGACTTCTGGCCTGTGCATGTCTTGAAGTTGCACCGCAGTTGTCTCATCGTCGTTGTTTATCGCTAATGCTGCTCTTGAATGTGTTATGGTAGTATCTTCATCTTTTACATCAAGAAGTTTCTGAAGATCTTCTTCTTCTTTTCCTTCTTCAGCTTAAGAAAATATATCAGTTGCACTTATCAAAATCAACAAGCTACTAGTTAAAAAAATATTTGGTTATTTTCTTCTTAATCCTCTTAAATAATATATGTACATCATGTATTGAGCACTTAAGTGAATAAATATTAATTTTCATGTTCACAACTTTCCATTTATGACTATATATAATTTCAATAAATGCATCTTTATATTAGAATTCATTAATTTATCAACAGGTATAAATCAGTTATAGCTCATGTCACAACTTAAAGATATTTGCTTTTCAGCTTACCTAATTTGAGAAATACTTCTTCTAAAGTAGGCATAGAAATCCCAAAATCATTCACACCTAACTGGTCAGCAAATCTCTTACCCCCTTCAGTGTTTTCTAGAGCCTCAAATAATCCTGAAATAGATACAAAAATGTGCCAAAAATATGTATGATACCATTTATTCTCAAATCATGGTTTTGTGGTGGAAATCCCATGTGCACTTTTCTTTAATTTTGAAATTGAAAATTATTTTAATCCAAGCATCTCTCTCTCCCTCTCTCTCTCTCTCTCTCTCTCTCTCTCTCTCTCTCTCTCAAATAACATAGGTGTATAATCATTCATGCATGCACAAAAGCTTGTCTGTTCGCACCAGTGTATGTGTGAGCACACTGGTACATCATCATCATCATCATCATCATCATCTGTTCATACATGCCATGTGTACACAGATCTAATATAACCAACCTGCAAATCTGTCTGTTTGGTCCATGGGCAATGTGTATGTTAACACCATCCCGTGGCTCCTGGTCAGCTTGGACGAGGGGACATGATGCAACACCAGCTCGGTCACTTTGTCTTGGTCACAATTTTGGTCAATCACCATGCTATAGTTTAATATATATACGGTAGTTTAAATATATATTTTTTTTTTCATGAAAGTCTTTGCAATATTTCTTCCCTACAAAAACATCTCCATTCAACTAACTTGTCACTAAATTGTGCTTTCTAAAGGCATGTTACAAGTTTTTTTTTAATACTAATATTACTGCCGAATACCTATGCCATATATCAATATCATATAATAGACTGAAGTGAAATAAATGCCATTTGCCAAGTTGACAAAACTGCACAAAGTATCTGCTTACAATAAGAAAATTTTACATTGTAAGTGTTGCTAGTGGTGTTGTTACTGTGGCTTACTTGAGTCTATATCCAATTCCAAACTTGTTCTTCAGATACATAGAGGAACCACAGCATTTTAACTGGCCTTTAGAAAGGATGGCTTTACGATCTGGAATATACAGTTAATTACAGGTTTTCCACATACAGTACTTACAAAAGTCCCAATTCATGCTTTTATGTCTAAGTATCCTGCAAAACTACATAAAAATTATCTTTTCAATATATTTGGCAAATGTAAAAAAAGGTTTAACTCCTTCAATAAAACTACTTAATGTAAATATTTTCTTTGGAACTTAAGGGGGGGTCTAAATAAATCATTCACTTAGAACTTAGTTATAACTTGGAAGCAGTACAAAATATTGAATTCAAGAGCAAGATGGATCAAGCAATGATTTTCTTAGTTAGGGAAGAAACTTGCTTTTTCTCTAGCAATTAGTCTGAAACATCTGTACAGGAATAAGCAATGGAATGGCCTTCTCTTTCACAGAGCATTCAACCACAAGATCTCCAAAGTGTCTTTTAAAAAGTACAAATACATCATAAATACATGTCCATACTTAAAAAAATTTCCATTTGCTTCATTCCAATCAATATCAGTTTTAACGTTTAAAATACTTTCAGGTTAAATTTTTTTAGAATAAAATAAAATAAAGCATTTTATATAACCTTACCAGCCAAGATATCAGCTTCATCCATGAAGTGTGTTGTGAGGAGGATAACCTTCCCAGGACGCACCTGCTTCAGCAGCATCCACAGCTTTCTGCGAGAATATGGATCCATTCCTGCAGTTGGCTCATCAAGAAATATCACCTGGAGAACATGGCAGTAACTAAAGAAACCTTTCAACATGACCTTTAAACGCTATTACCATGAGTTGGAGGGGCTTAGATGTTATTTGTTGTTATTTTATGAATTGAAAACCAATGAAGAGTTTAGAAATGTATGTGAAACAAGTTTGATGAACTATTAGGTGATACATACGACACATATTACATGATTAACTTTAATCTCTCTCTAATGCATTACACAAACTGTTAACAAATGTGACATTCTCAGTGTTCCATCTCTGTCATTATAGTAATGGCAGTTTCTCAATGTTCCATCTCTGTCATTTTATTAAAGGCTATAAAATTATTTATTTTATAAAGCATGTCCTACTTTAGGGTCCCCAATAAGAGCTATGCCCACAGAAAGCTTCCTTCTCTGCCCTCCACTGAGATCCTTGGCAAAGGTGTGCACCTGGTCTTCTAGGTCACACAAATCTAAAATTCTCTTCACCTGAAATATTCCATTTAGCCTATTTTTAAAGCGCTTAACTTTAAAAAAACTGGTGGAAAGAATTTAATTTTTTCTACAACAGAAGTTACATTTCAGACAAATAATGGGTTAAAACATTTTCTTCCCTGTGATATAACTAATTATATCATTATGTAGTATATAAATTTTTAATATTCCACACGTAGACAGAGCCAACATATCAGGGAGATATATTAAGTTGCTTAGCAACTGATTACAGATTTAACAATGGTTTTGACAGAAACAGAAGGTCACATACAATTTTAATGCTTAGGTTTCCCCACGTAACATACAGGGTTGACCTTGGCTTCTTTAGTAAGAGTCAAATACCCAGCATATTAACCCACTGGTACATGATTTAACAGGCCCGTAGCCAGAGGGGGGTTCAGGGGGTTCGAAAAAACCACCCTTTTTGCTGGGAAAAGGTCCACACTGGGTAAAATTTGACCTATGTACTTGAGGATTTTATGGTAAAAGGTCCACTTTTTCAGAAAAAGAACCCCCCTCTGAAATTGCTGGCTATGGACCTGTTTAACTTTTAAACACATCTTCATTCAAATAACCAACCTCTGACTCCACCAGGTCTTCATGTATTCCCTTCAGTCTGGCAAATATTTCCAGGTGTTCTTTGGCTGAGAGGTCATCAAATAAGATGTCGTGTTGGGGACATACTCCCAAGGACTGCTGAATACGTTCCAAATCACTGTCCTCCTGAACATCCTGTAGGAGAGAAAAAATCATGGTTCTGATGTATAAAGTTTTAAATTTAACAAAACAGAATTCAGTTTCATAAATAAATAAAGAAAGAAATAAACAAACAAACAAACAAACAAACAAATAAATAAATAAATATCATTCCAAATGCAAATTGAAAGATTTTTTTTTTCTTGCAAAATTAACATCCTCTAGAGTCAGATATAGCTTCAGGTACTCATACTTACTTGACCAAAAATAGTACAAGCCCCATCTGAAGGTGACATTAGACCTGTCATCATGTTAATAACTGTGCTCTTCCCAGCTCCATTGTGCCCAAGTAAAGCTGTGATCTGACCTTCATACATATCCAAAGTCACTCCATTCACAGCATATGACTTCACAGATTCATATGAGCCAAAGAGACTCTTCTTCTTTCTTTTTTCCCTTTTCATAAAATATTTCTTGATGTTGTATAATCTGGTAAAAAAACATTATTCATAATTTGTCTCTCTCTGCAAATAAGTGAATGGATGATGGTCTGGTCATCTTGTCAGATACTTTGAAGAAGTTACAACAAACATGTTTACTAAATCATTGTCTCTATCAACAGAAGTGGGGGGGGAAGGGGCAAGGAGAAAGGAATGCAAATAAGAATTCAATTCCTGCAAAACTTAGTCAACTTACAACTTTGTCTTAGGATGCAATCAAAATGGGATTTTCAAACAAAATCATTAAATAAAATTTTTGATACAGTTAAGTGTTTAAAAATTCATTTTACTTCAAATACTCATAACACCAGTTCTGCCATAGACCTACTATACTTGTTCTATACCTGATAGCCTTTTTATCTTCCATACTCTGGGGAACATTTTCTACATCATCCACAGTCTCAGCATCCAGTGTGTACTTGCTATAGTCCTTTGGTTCATGCCTTTCAGATGACCAATATGAACGTTTTAAGAAGAACAACATGCTTTTTCTTTTACCATACACATCTGTAATAATAAATGAAAGCTTTGAATGAGAAATGAATCTATGCATACATACTTAAGACAATCAATTCTGGCCTTGAGTAACTTAAGACAATTAATCCCAGTCTTGAGTAATTTATGCTAACTGTAATTATCTATTCATCTATGATCTATCACAGATTGCTATTTCTTTTTATGTCTGCTGAAAAATTAACAAATTGACAGAAAAAAAACTCTGCTTACTTGGTACAACATTGTTAAGCCAGGCTCCAAGCAGTGAATACAATATGATGTCTAAAAACAACATGAGATAAACATTGCCCAGAGCAAAGTTTTGTATGGTATTTGTGTAGTACATGGTAGATGTGTGGACTCCTCCAACTTTCAAATCAAGAAAAATGGCCTAAAATAAAAGTGACCAAGACTGAAAACAGAGCTGGCTGCATTTGCAAGATATGATCATCTTGTTTTCTGAACTTTGCAAGCAGGTGAGTGAAGAAAAGTGAAAATGTGAGCGGTGAGTTGACTATTCCCTGCATTTCCCAAAGCATTCATTCAACTTTTAAGTTCATGAATTAAAGCAAATTCCTTCACTTAAAATCTCTACAAATGTGATAAAACATTTAGGCAAACTCATCAATTTCATACCTGGTCCATTCCAATGGCCACTGCAGTTGGCGGAAAAATACAAAGAAACCATATCACTCCCAAAGGGACATTCTCCCCAAAAAACCTTGGCCCCTGCACTACATAAAAGAGTGCCCCCATCACCATCACTGAGAAAAAAATCAAGAGTCCAGACAATGTGTCATTGGTGAAGAAGGTACTCAAGCTGTACACAAGGCTATAGGTGGCATAGATGTAGAGCAGCATAAGGAGGACAATCAGACCGTAGTTGCTGACTGTGAACACTGTCCCAATAAACAGGATCCCAGCAACGATGAAAGCCATGACGGTCGAGACAACACCATAAACCACAGTCCAGGAAAACCTAACAAATAAGAAGTCGTACTTCTGACAGGGTCATATTTCATATTAAGCATGTTAAACAGTGTTACTATAAGTCTTAATAAGCATAGGTATTTATGAATAATTAGAACTACTCTCTGTACATGAAATTGTTGCAACAAGTAAACCTATTTTCTGGTATCTGCAATCCTTAGCTAAAACAATATGTGAAATGTTACAGATTTAAATTTACATACCAATATGAAAATTCTTTCATTCCCATTAATTTCATAGGTTCCTTCAATTTTTTCTTTTTCTCTGTGACTAGTTGCTTTTGAAAGTCTACTATGGCTGATGCAAAGGTGACTACAATCCAAACTGACACTAAACCCTACATAAAGAGAAAAAAGTACTTATATAGAGCCTGTGTATAAGTAATACAAACAATTTTCTAATTAAACAATTTTCCACTTTTAAATGTAAAAAAAAAAAATTATACTTCTACAAATGCAGATTAACAACACTGAAATACAATTAACATTTGATGTGTCACAGTGATAGTAATTATTTATAAGAAAAGCTGTGATTGGCCTACCTGTAGCCAGTCAGCTGTAGGCTCATATCTGGCCTTGGGCATCATTTCAACTGATATGTCTGGAACAACAAATGTACTCAGGTTGGCTTTCCTCTGTAAAAAAAGTGACAAATATTGTTTATCATGACTTTAAATAGCTATTTCAAAGATTCTAAGTAGTGAAAACAGGAAAGCTACTACTGGGAGGTATTGTTTTAAAATCAAATGGCTATTCCCTCAAGTAAGTGTCAATACAACATTATATGTCTATATATTAATGATATAATTTAGGAAACCATTCTTTGATGTCGCCCACTGGTCCACAGCCCATGACCAGAAAAATTTGTTTGGACCAGTTAAATTTTCGGAATGTGTGAATTTCGTGTTTCGACATGGCCATTAGATTTTTCTGTAAGTATTCAAGAGTTTTTGGTTTGATTTTATTCTTATCTGAAATGAAAATGCTACATGATGTTTAAAAAAAAATGACAAAATCAAGATTTTGTGATTACTTATTTCTATGTAAAAGGAAAAAATGCCCAGTCTTACTGAAATTGTTATTTGGACCAATGAATCAGGATTCAGACCAGTAGAGTTAAGGAAATTGGTGGTCCCAATAGCCAGTAAGCTGAAAACTTTATGGCACAGACTGAGACTTTCAAATACATAGTCACTTAATCCCAAGTCCTCTCATGCATTCTTATCGGTAAACATACTTTTAAAATGGCACTGTCTACAGCAACTTGCAAAGTGGCAAATCCTGACCACAGGTACTGGTTGGCAGGGCAGTTGTACCGACCAGTTCTACAGTATGTACCTGGGAATATCACATATTAAAGTAATAATAATAATAATAATAATAATAATAATAATAATAATAATAATACATTTCTTAAAACCACACTACACTTGCGTCTCAGCGCTGTTTACACTTACATATAAAAACTAAAACTACAAAGATTAATTAAAAACTAACATAAAAGTAATAGGGAGCTTATCTTTAACACAGTCATTGTAAAACTTTACATCTTATTTCATTTTTACTATACCATTTTTAATCACTCTCCACGAAAAATGCACACGGTTCTGCTCTGCATTGTTTTATATCTGACATACATGCATTATGTCAATGTTTCACATGTGTCATAAACATACACTGTTCACATTCAGTATAGCTTTTTTTTGTGGTTGGGCAAAATATCTTAATTACCTGGTCCCTGAATAGGCGGGCTTGGACTTCTTGCATCCTCACTTTCATCGATTCCATCACTTGGGGTATCTTTGTATGCAACACGGATCTTGTACGAGCCATTAGACAGGTCTGCATTTTCAAACACAACAGCAATGGAGTAATATGAGCTGTTCTCCCGGAATTCTGTGATCATATCATTTTCAGTATCAAACATTTGGAATGGAGGGTTTGCTAGAATAAAATTGACTTTGAAGAAATAACACAGTTATGAAAGTTTTAAAAAGATCACAATTATTTACTACTTTCCATTCTTTGAAGAATCATACTTTTTTACCAATTAATGAATAAATCATTTAATGAGCATTTCAAGTAGATAAGTTTATTTTGTGGGGTTTTTTATTGTGAGTTAATATTGCTTATATATAAGCTATTCAAAATTAAACATAGTTAAACGTTAAACTAAATATACAAATACCACATCAAACAAAATATGACATTCTTTAACCATATGCATTCTGTCATAATCTAAACCAATACTAGTACTATCAAGTCTTTGCCAAAGAAATATTAAAAGGGTTTCAAGATTTACTGGCTAACTGCAGAAAGAGTTGCCACAATATGACCAAATTTACAAACCTCTACTGACCAACCTGCACTGAAATTTGGCACTGAAACCAAAGGAGCATTCCCAAAAACCCATCGTACTAGCTGGACCTATCTAACTTTGCAGGGATGCTTGCTAAACTGCACTCAGTGTAAGCAGCTAAAATGTCTGGCATGCCTACTCAAGCTGCTAGGGGGTCATCAATAACAGTCAATTACCCCTTTGTTAGTAAAGGGGGTGTGCCATGCAATTAAGCTGATCACACTGAAAGCACTTAAATGAGAAGCATACAGAGTTAGATTAATCCAGCTAGTACGATGGGTTTCTGGGAATGCAGTCTAAACATCAACAAAGAGGCACAGTTATCAGCTCATCAGCAGCACAATGTGAAATAAATCAAATACCTGTGATATTAAGAGAACTGGTGGCATCATTCATTATCTCCTGAATAACACTGGACTTAGGGACAACCATGATGGATCTTGAGGATGGTGGATAGAACTGGTTTTGAAACAGTTGATTTTCATCAAATTTTTCTATTGCTGGCCAAGGAGTTACTGGCACAGAAAGCTTAAATACTGCTGTGACTGCAATTAGAGCCACTGGTAGAAAGATTTCCTGAAGAAAGAAAGCACAAAAATAAATAAATAAATAAATAAATAAATAAATAAATAAATAAATAAAAATAAAATAATTGTTGAAATAAGTAAATGATCATTTGTCACTTACTACTAAGTAACTGAATTTTTGTTATAACAACAACTGCAAGAAAAGACATTCTATGTTTGTTTTTTTTTCCTTTTAATTGTGAATTTTATATTTTTGTTAAGTCTATTAAACTAGCATACATTGGATTTTAGACTATAAATAGACATTAATATTATTATTATTATTATTAAAATAATTCCTTTTTGTGATAAAATAATGCTGGGGAGGGGGGAACACAGTACTCCCTCCAGTAATAGTGATAATCCCTTCTCCCCCCCCCCCCCCCACCTAAAAAAAATAATAAAATAATAATAAAGTCTATAACAAGCAGAACAGTATTTTTAATTATCATAAACCATATCAAGCATCTCTTTTCTTTTTTCAACTATTTTAATTCTTTCTTTATATTTATGCAACAGAATGCAAAATATAATAATAATAACAATATATAATAAGCGGGGGAGAGTCTCTACATAAAAGTACACAGTACCTCCTTCATGCAGGGTCATCTTGACCTTCACGTGTAGGATCTACCTCCTTGGCTTGACTCAAGGCCCAAAGGATCAATGTTTACGTAAAACATAATATTACAAAATCCAAACGCCTTAGCTACCAATTGATAGAAAGAGCAATTGCTTAACATGAAAATTATTACACTAAGAAAGTGCATTTCTGGGAGACTAGAGAGTAGATCTACCTACCGTCAAGAAAAAAACGACCCAGTTCCTTCTCTTGATGAGAATGTTCCTGGTCACCAGGGCCTTGATTTGTTGTACGTAGGTTGATCCAGACATGATGGACCCAGACCAATTGCTTTCAAACCATGTGATTGCGCAAAACAAACCCTTCCCTTATATATCCACTGATATTGTGAAATTCTGCATTTCAAAACAGTACGCTTATGTCAAACCTTTTTCTTTACTATGGTAGGTTCAAAGTTGAAACCCCATAAATTGATGACGTCACAGCACATTTACACACGATGCAACATTACACGTGCGAGCAGAACAGGCGCTGTCAAAACACTGTGAACTCTTGTTCTTGATGTGATTTGTGAACACGCGTGACTTCTTTCAAATTGTTGGCGACAAGCTAAATGAAAAGGTCGGCAGTAACATCTTAATATAGCGTAACCGATGTCATGAACTAAGGCCTCGAGTGTCGAGCCGCGGAAGTACCAGCAGTAGTACGGCCTGTACTAATAGTGAGGAGTACAGATGTACTGTAATACCTTTGAATTTGTATTAGCAGGTGTGTCACTGTGAAAAAACACATGAAATATGTTTTGTAGGATATTGTAACATAAATGTAATTACGTTATCATAACAACTCGCTAGACTTAACCATGTGTACCATAAAGCACAAAACTGTTCAGTGTAAATACCAGTAGCTTTTTGCTCTTACATTTACTAATGTAACATGTAAGTACTGGCGCAGAGTGCCTTCTTTAATTTAATGCATTAATTTAATGCTCTCTCACTTTACTTTAAACAAACAGTGTTTCTCTCTCACTCACGATCAGGCCATTAATGCCATGTATACTAGAGCCCAATGAGCCGTCCAGCGCCAGATCCCAGCTACATTCTCCGTGGTGCCCACAGTGAGGTGACCAGCCTGACATTTACCCATGTTGCGGAGAGCAGGGGAACTTCCGCAGCGGGGCTCATCTCCGGCACCCTCACTGGTGCCATTCAGATGTGGGACTGGACCACAAAGAGAATCATAAAGACTGTAGAGGCACACAAGGGCGAGAGCCTATTATGGCTAGCCAACCCTGGAGACGGGAGACTGCTTAGTCAAGGAAGAGACGGGAGGCTCGTATTGTGGGATTGCAGTGGTGAAGACTGGAGACAGCTTGGTGAGATGTGTAAAATGATAATGATAATAGAATGATTAATTTAGATTTATAAATATATGTAGCCAAAAAGTTTGAAGTTTTACGCTTGAAGTGTAAATACAATTTAGATATTTTAAAACATGAGAACCAAATAAATAATTAAAATTTAAAAGAAATTTTAAAATACATCAATAGTTACCAGTACAGTGGCTAAACACTAATGCTCTTGTCCATGAATTCACACATTGTTTTATGGTGTATACTACTTAAATTTGATAATATTGATTTATGTGTCTATATTATTGTTATTATATTTTTAAAGAGAACATCATCTTTTGAAAAGAAAAAGAGATTTTTTAATCTTGGAAAAATAAACCAATCCAATATAGTAACGTACAGTTAATCGAATGCATTTCTTTCACAGGATGGGTACCATGTGCAACATTAGGATTCTGTAGAGCAAGTTTACTGAATAAAAATCCAGATATCCTGGCCGTACCATCTCCTGTGCAGGGTGAAATCAGTGTTATTAGTATCCCTTCACTACAGATATTACACACGATGAAAGTACAGAAAACTCAGGGAATGTGCATGTCTCTGAAACTGACGACCTGTCAGTCAGAGAAGGACACACTTTTGATTGGTGGCTTTGAAAATGGGTCACTGGCGTTATGGCAAATTGGTGGCCATGATGTTCTGCACAGTCTGGCATTGCATGAAGAATCTGTGATGGCTTTAGACTATAATTCTAAAGTCAACAAAGGAATATCAGGATCTGTGGACACAAAGATTCAAGTGTGGACAATTTCAGAGGAGTTAAAGATACAAAGTGTAAAGGAGATATCAGTAACCAACGCTGGAGTCAGTAGTGTGACTATAAGGGAAGATGGGAAAATTTTTATTACAGGAGGTTGGGATCACCAAGTAAGAGTATTTGGCATGAAGAAATTGAATGCATTAGCAGTGCTGAATTATCATAGTGCCACCATTCACTGTACAGTTTTTTCTAAGGATAACACCATTGCTGCTGGTTCTAAAGACAGGCTCATCACTGTTTGGGATGTTTACAAATGATGATAATAGATTTTTCTGTCTGCATATATGTGATATCGTGCTTTATTAAAATTTTTAGAAACTTAAAGAATTGTCATATATAATAAACCTATTCTAATTAAATTTTCCAGTTTTAGCTATCTCCTCCCCTGTTATTGGTCTTCTGATTTGACCTTGTCATCATTGCTGATGTCCACTCAATACCCATGGCTATGTTTGACATAGTTTTTTACATTTTTAAATCTTGAATTTATCTCAATTATTTCATCATGCTTCTTTGGTGGGATGCAACTCTTTTCAATGGTATGTCATGTCTCTACTGTGAAGCCTCATTGTCCATGTACCCAGTTCTGCAGAACAAAAATGTATTTTTAAAAAAATTTGTTCTTTTGAAATTAAATTACTTTCACACTGAATTTCTTGAATGCATGATTTGGCACTAGGCAGTGATACTTGTTTACGGACAAAGGGCTGCAGTACTGGTGGAAAATGCCCCTTGAAACTCGTTTAGATTTTTGTTTCTTTCTCTTAAATGTACAATACAAACTTTACTTTATTTGTTAACTGAAAACAATGTATACAAACACATTATCCAGATGACTGTTTATTACCCAATTCGTGTAAGAACTAATTTTCTCAAAGGAGACTTTAAAATGTGTTTCCATGTGCATGACTCCCATACTAATAATCGTACTGCTTGGTAGTTTATAGGTTAGTCATCTTGCTGTCATAATTATATAACCAATTTGAATTTATGAACGAGCCACACGGATTTGATCATATAAAGTATACCGACATCTTATTAAGTAAGGAATTGTTACATATTTTAAAAAATAAAACGACATGCTTCAACAAATTATTTTATTTAAAAAAAGTGCCTGCTCCCCGCCCCTCCTCGATAACTGATTCTGGATCTACCCATCCGTGCGTCATACCATTATTTTCTGCTTGTACAATGATAAAAGTGGAGGAACGAAGATTCTTATCTGGAAATTGTTTTTTCAAAGTATTTTTTATTTAATTTTTTTATGTGCCAACCCAGCCTGGCTGTTTGTGGTATTTAACGTGGTGGCCGCTTGGAAGACGTAGCGCAGAAAAAATATAAGTAAATTTTTTTTAAAAAAATGGCAGAAGTCCGTCACTTGCCCATGATTCCCCAAATTAAAAACTTGTTTTTGCTTATATGAGCTATTTATTTTCTCTTTTTTTCAACTTAGATCTGAAAGATGACGAATTGTTTATATTAATTTAGTGCGTCACATGTTTTAAACATTGAAAAAGAAACTTTTCTTGATAGTTTCTATTAAATATTACGCTGGAAGTTTTATCTTGTAACCCTTACGTAACACATGGTAAATGTTTTAGATTGATAATCGTTATAAGAAGGCTATGGGCAATGACGAAATTTTTCAAAGGTCTACAAAGTGGAAATGAAAGTGTAAATGAAATAACGAAGAGAAAAAAGGCTTTCTTTACAAATTAATCTAACCAATCACTCAATTTGCCATCGCATATCCTAGACTGTGCAATTTTTTATATCCTACTGGCACTGCAATTAAGATTATTCCTGTAGCAATCCAATCGATCGTTCAATAATAGGACATTATTTTCCTAACGGTTAGGCTCCAAAACGCGCCAAACTACAGGTAGGCCTGGTGGTGACTCATTTTATCCATAATCACCTTAATTGTCGCCTGTATCCAGGTCAGAACAGCGCAGTGAGTCGGGTCACAGCTACAGGTGCTTTCTGTATGTAAACAGGTATAAAGTGGGCCAACGGGGCTACCAAGGTAGGGTGAAATCTCTATTGAGAAGGAAGCCCAAGATAACCAGCAGGTCCGGCTTGTATTATTAGAGAGTTTCCGGTGCAGTTGGGATACGACGGCTAGATTGTTACGTATGTGCAAATGTATCTAGTAACGCGCTACTCTTTTCTCGTTCCGGTAAAGTCCCGGAATGCTGGCGCTTCCCGCCCCGCTCATTCCAATATAATTAACAATATAAGACCCCTTAGCCATCTATTTCCAAGGTGAAGATTCTTTTTTTATGAAAAAGGAGACCAATATTACCCAAAAGAGCAATTTTTTCAGACAAATATGGCGGTTAGTAAGATCAACCCCCGACTACGTGCCTGATAAACCAAAATTAGCGCCTCCTCTCTCTTAAAAAGTCGAAATTTGCATGAACATACACTTGAACTATGGTAAAAAAAGTATATAAGGCATATAAATTAGCAAACATAACCTTTAATAACTAGTTTCAATAATCTTCCTCACTGGCTAGATAGGAGCGCTTGTATTCCGCAGACTAGATTGGACGACGGTATATGAATGCGGTGAACGTCACAAGTACGCACAAACCGATGACGTATTAATCTAGCCGGCGTATCTCACCGGCAACGGAAACTCTCTAATAACCTTCAAAACAACTGGCAGAGTTATAACCTTCGAAGTGCATATACTATCCAGAGTATCGCGTAGGCCCCATATCATACAGCATACAGGATCAACATAAAGACGTATCGCTACATCTGAGCATCAGTGTAAAGTTGTGACACCAAGGCTCCTGAGGTGGTGGACGTAAATTTTGAAGATGGCGTCAGTAGTGATGGATTTTCTGATGATAGGCCTACTATGTGCCGTTCTCCAGTGCTCGGATGCGTGTTCGGTAACGGGCAACGTCCGGACGTGGGACATGACGGAAGTTCTGTCCAAGGTGGACATCGTTGTCTACGGGGAAGATGTCCGACATTACGACCTGAATGAGACGGCGCAAAACGCCGACACCCCCCAGAAAACCAACGCACGATTTCGCGTCTTCTGTATCTACAAAAACTCAGAGCCTGGAGACTTTCCTGAAAATATTACGATTGATAGGATCAGCCCACGAAGCTCATGTTCCAGGACTGAAATATCGGAGGGTAAAAAATACATTATTGGTCTACAGAAAAATACGGATGGGTCCTACATATTTCACGAATTAAACGTTATGAATTCTGTAGCTTTCGAAGCAAGCGATGCAAATTTTCAGAAGATCGTGGATTTGTGTGGACTGGTCAATGTTACTCTTCCTACGGGGAGGGAACAAACATTAATGAGAATGTGTCCCACTGCAACTGCTAATGTTAAATGTAAGGAACCCTACATAACAAGCACGGCTGCCCCCGGACACCTGAATGTCGTGCTTGGAAACTTTTTGTATCTAACTCTGTCGTTCGTAGTGCCATGGTTATGTTCGGTGCGATAGATGACTGCGTCTTGCCCCACTGTTTGCCTGTGGGAACTACAAGGGACACTGAAGATACTGGCTTTCAGCTCTGAAAATGGTTCCAACACAAACTTTGGAAAATGTAAGAACTAAATAGAAGACGAAGCTAGTTTTCTAAGGATAAATGCGCTAAAATCCTGTATTTAGGCAGCATCACGGTCTTCACATGTACAGTAATACGGGATGACCATTGAAACTTTTAAGACATATGCGCTCACTCCAGTGTGTAAAGCTTATTAGTTGATAATATTTTAGAGCTCGTTGGAGTCCCTTTTTGTCTTCAACCTATTTGACAAAGTTCTACGTATACGCTATAAACTCAGTTTAAAAAAGGAGGATCTCTTAAGTTTGAAGAAACTAGCATTTGGTTGTTGTCCTCGGGATAGAACCGTGCGATTTCTTCTCACTGGGGCATATGATTAATGCTACGGAATGCAGTTTCTATAAGTAAAGGCCTGACTACACTCTATATTTCGTTATCAGTCTAAAGAGGCATTCACGTCAGTTTTAAGTCAGAAGTCTAAACGCATGAGGAATTAAGATCTCGAGCACTTGTTTTTAACTTATTTTTTCCCAACTTGTCCAAATTTAGGAAAAGAAGATTTTTTTACTTAGATAAACTATGTTGTATCTTTTTAGTTTTAAGGTGCGGTAATGTTAATGGCACCCCACTTCCCAGCATATCTGCTATCTGTATGCAGTGCACAAATGCGTGTCTTCAAGAGTTTTTCAATGTATTTTGTAATTAAGATATCAGATGAAACATGTGGGGTGTCTACGCTAGTAATTACACTTCTTGAAATCTCATCAGAATGGTTGTGACACTTGCAATGAGAAGCATCCGAATAGCCTAAACCTGAGGATTTCAGCACTGCATATCCTCATATGCATACGAGACTATAAAACGTGAGAAAATTTTCTCGAGGCGGGGTTAACTATTTAGTGATAAGTGTAAAATTGCACAGGGAATGTCGTATTGAAAGCAGTACTAAATCAAATGACACGCAAAACATGGTGAATTAATGCTACCACACAAACGGTATTTCTATAGAACTTAAGGCATAAATAGAAACTTTCCGTGTATGAATCATGTTAGCTTTTGTTCGTTGCCGCTCAGCATTTTTAATCTGCCATTATTTCTGACCTCGATCTTCCCCAAAGCCCGCTCAATCTTGCTAGATTTCACGATTGTCGTGAAATTTTTGACTATCTCGTATGATCCCCATTAAAACGAAAGGGATGGGTACTATTTCGTTGGTTTCAGAATTGCAAGTTGTGGATAATAGAATCAGGCTGGCCAAAAAGAACAATTCTGTGTTTTTTTTTTTTTTTTTACATCAAAATGTTAAAAATACAGCAAATTGGCCTGAATGTTAACTCTAAAAAGGCAGCAAAGCTGTTTTATCTACAAAGCCGTGTATTTTATGTATATAAAGATCATATATAGCTTGTTTCATTTACTTCATACTGTAAAATATCAAACATATATACTCATACAATCTGTTTAAGCATTACATATTACTTAAACAATGTAGACTGTGTGTTAGCCCTTATCTCATTGCATTTCGTTATAGGATGTGACTATTCGAGTTATTTGAGTTATTATTGTATACCAAAAGGAAAAAGATTAACATTGATATCGCTTAATTGTAACGTACTATTGGCACTGGAGCATTAGTGAAATCTTAAAAGAAGATTGTTTTTTGGTTGTGAGAGGCTGAAGCTCCTTTCAAATTTGTTCCGTTTTTGTCATATTCATTTCATACTGCGTTCTTAATGTTCGCCCTTGAAAGAATCTGGCAACTTGCCGATTCATTAATTCATTTTCAAAATAAAATGTTCAGCACATTGAGGTTTAGAGAAGTTTTTCTTTGCTATGAAATTTGGCGTTTATGTTGATGTTCAGCATCTACTGTGGTGGATAAAGCAACTTTGATGTTTTAGTTGATATAACATATTAAGCATAAAAGAAAATAGCATAAAAGAACATATGCCCCATGTTGTTTTACCGGGCATCCAACGCCATACAGTTGAAACTCAACAAATGTTCGGGGTTATTTTTTAATTCTTTATTGGTGCTGAGGATTAACTATCAAATACAATGTATAATTTCTTACGAAGTTGATACTTAGTTTGGTACCATTTTGAAAAACTTGGACAGAGAGCATAAGTCACTACAGACGCATTAAAATTCTCGACTGCAACTACTTTTGATCGAAAATACAATTCTCATTTAGAATACTCTACCTCTATAAAGGAGAAAAACAAAGATATTAAGAAAATTTAATACCTTAAACGTTAAAAGCATGTGTAAAATTAATCATTTAAAGACTGTTTGCCACAAAAAAAAGTTTCAAATGAGAAACCCATGCAAAAGTTAGACCTGATTTCGAAAAAAGGGCAATTCGGTAACGAATAATTTTTCTGGTCGATCCAGATCCATCCGATGGAGGTCCAACAGCACCACCGTCCATTGGTCCGATGAGTCTAGGCAGGGCATGAGTAGCGGATCTCGTAATCGCTGCACATTCTCCCAACTGGTTGATCAGCGTTTCTGCAGATCAAGCCTGCACTTGTGCAACGCCTGAGCAAATTGTCGGGTGGATTTCCGGAAAACTGGGTAAAAACATTTGCGGTTCCCCTCTCACGGCATTCCGCCCCAAGGGGGTTCGCTCCACCAGGGCAGACTGCGCCCAGTTTCTGCAATGATAATTGGTTAATTTTAAAAAAGTTAAAATCTGTGTTTCCTTGAATGGTTCAGGTTGAATTTTAAAAAAGAACAGGCCTAAAATAATTTGGATGAATATATAATAATTGATACCCCACCTTGAAATGTACAGTGAATGGCATTATAGACTACATCGTAAGAACATAAACTTTTCTTTGTTTATTTATATAAATTGTATATATTTTTCATTTCTCTCTTACCAGTTGGTCAGACAAAGGCTCCCAGTCTCCGGTACCGGATGCATTGTCACGGTCGAACCACCTGGTCCATACTGACGCTGAAAATTAAATACATTTACGTTAATAAAACTTTTAGATGAATAAGTGAAGAAATTAAAGTTTTTTTTTTTTTTTTTTTTTTTTTTTTTTTTTTTTTTTTTTTTTTTTGTCCATTTGAATGAAATGATAAAAAAACAGACAGGGGGAAACAGTGAGGCACAAAAATGACTAAAAATTTCATTTTAACAGCTGTGGACCCTGTATAATTTTTAAGCATAAATAACTTTGTTTGTTTAGGACTTTGAAATTTGAAAAAATTAAAGATGAACCTACACCCTGGCCATAAACAACATAAAAAATAGGCTTTACACTGTATGACTTCGAACGTTGTGTGTGAGGTAATTTGCACCAAGCAAGAAATCATCACACTTTAAAATTAAACCAATTAATTTTTTGATTAAAATTTAAAAGAGTGATAATTTACACTTTTAAAAGAGCAAACTTACATGGCTTGGGACACAGGTATCGAATCTCGTAGTCTCTACAACCAGAGCCAGATTGATCAGAGTTTTTACAGACAAGACCGACGGTTGGTGTACATCTGTGGGCCAGCACGTTTGGTGGTGATCCGCTTGTCGTTGTAAAGATGGCGCCACTGCCTTTGACGCGGCACTGTGCTGCAATAGGGGAACTACGGGGGCATACGGGTCCTAGTTTCTGTAATAATTTTTTTTTCAAAGCGAAAGTGCCCATGTGTAGACTCACTTTTTATTACAACGAACTAAGATAAAGAGTAAGACCTAAATGTGTGTTCACTTCAGTCAGTAATGTTTTGGAAGAAATTATAGCTTTACATTTACATGATGAAACTGTTGAGATTCTCTAAGAAATAAATAAGCTATTTATTATAATCTCTTAATGAAGTTCAATATTTACATTTTGGTCAGATAAAGTTTCCCAGTCTCCGCTGCCGGATGGATTGTCTCTGTCAAACCACGCAGACCAACTCAAGGCTGGAATTCAAAAGAAATAACGATAAAATAATGGTCCATTTGCATGGAGCAATCTTTTTTCATTCATTGTATTTTAAAGAGAACATAAACATTTTCCAATAGATGACAGACTAACACTTTGCTCCGTTTGGCTAATATAAAAGAGTAAATGGTACAATTTTACAACAATGTGTGGGTCAGAAGATAAAAAAGACTTATCTTGTTTTGCTCGTTGTCACTCACTTTCAATATATAGGTCCAATTGAAGGAAACAAAAAAGTAAAAAAATAAATAAATATATTCGCGAATTCTATTTTTTCTAAATCTCTAGTGACAGAAGGTGATAAATCCAGCTTTTTAGGTTAATTATGGAAAATCTTAAAATTCATGCCTTGATAGTATGGGGAAATTCGAGTTAAGTAACTAAGGTTTCAGCAGTTTTAGTAGCAAAAGCTTTAAAAAAAAAACATTTTTGGATTATATTTTCATGTCATCAATTCTAACAAAAATAAGAGTGCGTTATTGAAAGTGGCATTACGAGGAGCATGCACGTTTATTTTACTGACGCATTTTGTCTTCAACCGCAAGCATATTTTTCATACATCTGGTAACTAAGTTTTGAAAATTAGTTTCTAAGAGAATGCAGTTTTACCGTGCTTCGTGTAAAACATTTATCTGTGTCCTGTCACCATATCGTCTAACTAATCATGGATGTTACTGAATTGCAGATATTATTAATGGCTAAAATTTTACAAAATCATCAAAAGATTAAAATTATGACCTTTGCCAAAAGACGTAACGAATTTTTTTATCAATTTTTAAAAACCCGGCGACACCGCGAAAGTAGACACAAGCTATTTATTGAGTTATTTGAAATAAGTATTAATTTTTATTCTATTTTCGTCTGCATTTTAGACTTTATTTTAGAAAAAAATCATAGGAAATTCGATGACCGACGTTGGCCACATCACAGCTTTTTTATTCTTCAAAAAAGAACCCTAAACAGAGGATCCGCAGTTCAATACTCTTAGTAAACGAAGATATATGATTTTGAAGTAATCATTAAAACGAGTCTATTAAAATTCAAACAGCTGTTGAACTGAAGACATATTGACCAATAAAAAATCACTTTCGTGTAAATGTCCTCTACGAGAAAGTTTACCCAAAGAAACTGAAATATATACCAACTTACCCTGAATGTGAGCCAGAGCGCCAAAACAAACCAATGCAGCTAAAAACCACTTCATATTTGATAACAGCCGGTATTTGAGTACCTTCAAGGTCTGTTTTTCTTTTTACTTTGTCTTAGGCATATGCCTATGGCCACTTTTTGGTCCTTATTTATATTACTCGCGCTGTTGTACATTTCCTCCATGACCGGACAGCTCTGTTATTTGTTTTTCAGTACAAGGAAGTAAATACCACACCTTAGGGCAGACCAATCTATCAGTGGAATTAAAACTGTCGTACCTGTTCTCTTCGACCCCCCCCCAAAAAAAAAAAAAGACAAAGCAAAAAGAGACTGATTTTTTCTCATATCTTTCTGTTTTCCCTTTCCCCAACCAGGCATCACTGCTTAAGAAATGTAAGAACACTAATATATTAAAGGAATCTGAGGCAAAGATAAGAAGACAATAACCTAGCTCGACCACAAAACAAAGACGAAAAAGGGCAAAAATAGGCATTTTAATTAAATTTGGTCCAACATTATGGTAGTCGTTGTTTTTTTTATTTCATACTTCATTTACAAAAACATGTCATAGGGGCTGTTTGATACATCTGCAGCTATGTTATTTATTAACTTTAAGATCTCACGAGACTACAAGGTGGAGATAGGTATAACACTGATTTTACAACGCCGGTTAGTAAAGTATGCCTGTAATTTATTGTCATTCACTATCAGCATTCTCTGTTACCATTTACTGTTGAGTGACCTCATTTCTAGGGCTCTTACTGGTAATTTACAAAGCCAAGTTCAAATATTATTTGTCAAAAAGATTGTATATAATATTTTCATAAGTTTCTTGTTGTGAATTTATTTTCACCATATTTTGTGAAACGCATGTCGGAATATTCTCTGAAATTAGCCTCACGTTATAATCATAAATATACATGCAAAATAAATTTGTGCATATTCTGCTGCAAACAAACAGTGCAGTAGAATAAATTCCAGAACAGTCTGCAGCAGTGAGTGTTTTCCCTTTATTTTTTGCTTTATAAATCACTGGAACTCGGAATATCATTATTCGTTTCTAAACGAAACTATATATCCTCATTAGTTGTATTTTGTGACGTGTTGTACATGGAGGCGATGCTTTTTTCTAGATTACAAGGAAAGATAAGGAAATTATGAATAGTGATGTCCGTGTAAAATAACAGGCCTTTAGCGTGCACAAACTCGTTTCTTTGGCGGGTCAGGAGTGAGATAACCTAAGCTGTTTGTTCTTTTCAACCCCCAAAAAACCAAACTCTTGAAATAAACAAATTATAGCAATTTGTTATTTCAAGATATCAAACCAAACTGCATTATATGAAATATTCGTATTGCATTTGTAACGCTCGGTAAGTCCGTTGTTTAGTGGCGAAATTGACTAAGTAATGTATGATGTACGATACGTTAGCGTTATACTATAAACATTAACAATCTTTTTTTACCCAAAAAGGTTAAACTGTTATGTATTTTATTAAATTTTGCTGGTTATTTTTAAGGCATGTCATGGATATTTCGTATGGATATAACATTTATTTTTTTTTGTATTGGCGACCCTACAAAATGAGAGAAAATGGGTATTAACAACATTAAACTTTGTCAATGCAAATTGATGCCAGATAAAATTCTTTACACCAGGAAATATCTGTGAATAACAAGGCCTTCACAGGGGAGATAACTTTGAAGTAATCTCATTAGTCAAAGAGTTTGAAAGTTTCCTCTAAAACATAAATTAGTAAATTTTCAAGATAATTTATTTGAATAACAGTGACAATGAGCAGCCTCCCCATAATTAACTCTTTTGACAAATGTTGAAAATCAAGACTTATAATAGTTTTGGGAAATACTGTAAAAGTATAAAGGTATATTTTAAAGAAGGTATTAAAAAATATACAGATCTTGAAAATAATCCATTTACAAGACCAACGACACTTGGAGACTGGACTGTCCAAGTTTGGGACTAAAAAGATCCAGAAGCAAATATATTTTGGATGATTCTGAGGTGGTAGTAGAAGGAAAAAAGTAAATTTGATCGGATTAATATGACAAATAATTTCATTCTGGTAATGTATTTTGACTTCAGGCATATTTTTTATAAATACAATAACATTTGAAGAAAAGGGGTGGGGTTATAAAACTATTCTAATCAACCTGTGGATTAAATTTAAGAAATTTAAGAATAAATGCAACTGCAATATTGATTACTTTATTTGGCTTTCAAAAGCATTTGTGCACTTATTAAATATCAGAATTCATATAATCATATAATTTTGTAAAAATACAGCATTATGATTGTAAAAATATAAAGTAACAGATCTAAAATGTTTGTACTCTAAGTATTTTTTCAGGAAAATGTAGCAAACAATGCATTTTATACTGCAAAACATGCAACAATATTGTGATCGGTCACTATTTTTTTCAGCTCATTAAGAATCCCAACAAGAGTTGGTCTATCTCTCTCTCTCATCACATCCAGAGTAATGTCTGGTCACATGTCAACAACTTTCTGCCATTCTCAAAAAATAAGTACTGGAACTTGCAATAATAATCTTAAACTTCAGCCTTCAGTATAACATAACTATAGGAGGCTGACAAAAATCCAAGCATATGATATTTAATCTTTTATCTAAAATACTTGGACGGATATTCAGATATTAATTTCTAGTATTAAGCTATTTCAAACAACCTGAGCATTTGGTGTAAATAATTTTTATGAGACGACTGATAATTCTGTAAAGATACTTAACTTAAAATAATGAATATGAGCCCTCCTTGAAGACTAAAATATTTTATTCGGTATCCTTCTGTTACTATCTCTGGTCCTCATCACCTTGACAGCTGTGCCTTTGAAGAACTTTTTTCATTTTTTTTTTTGTCTATTGTGTTAACAAAAATCTTCTCAGTTATTTTTTTTTTGTAATACTGAGTAATACGCAACTTAAATACCTCAAATTCAAGTCAACTTTGTTCCTTCTTTGGATAATATACTGGGAGTTTTTTCATAAAAAATTCAATGATTAAATAATGCATAAAAATCAGTGACATCACTTTCAAATGCACAAATCGATAAATACTAAAATAGTATAAATTTCCTTGCTGTATAAATATCAGTTAACTATTAAACTCCTTTACAGGTGTTCTCCTTTGTGTTAACCTCAGCAGTTCCTCTCTAATGGACTTAATCAGGGGTTGGGCAGATGAGCCAGGCTTAAGACTGCTACTTATCACATCTATCTCGTCCTGGCCATCCTCTATGGGACCCCCTATTGAGTTGCTTCTTCTGTAAGGAGGGGATGCATGAACACTTGCATTTGGCTGAATCCTACTTCCTCCCATGCTATGTGACAGTATTGGGTATTGGGAGTGCATACTTGATGCTGGTGATATGTATGTGGAAGAGTTCAGAGTTTGGTTGTCAAATGAGAAAGGTTGTGCCCCTTTAGATGTTGTCCTTAGAGGATGAAAGGCCTCACCATTACTTTCATTATGTATCAAAGAATCATTATTTGTATCTGTTGCACCAGTCCTCTCCCTTCCATGTGGAGGAGTTTGGACTCTTGGCCTCGTTGCCGAGGGTGCTAACTGAGCAGTTCCAAATGTCAGACTAGTGTAATCATCAGGTATCAGAGCTCTTCGGTTATTGTAAGGTTCCCAGGCTTTACTCGCTGGGTCACTGTAACCCCTGTCTGACCTTGACTGGTGACCTTGACCTACTGATAACTCAGGACTTAGTTGATCCGTCTGTCCCAGCTTCAGACTGTGTATCGGGGATGTGTCAATGCCACCAGGAGGTATGGAAGCCTGAAATGATGTTGGTGTAAACTAGTTGACAGCAACATAGAATCTTTTGGAATCCCATGGCACAGGTTGGAAGTGCCAACCTGTGTTCTATAAAGATCTTTAATAATCTGTCTCTACATATTACAAGGCAGCAAAGCTGTCAAATGTACAGACAAAAAGCAGGAAATAACAAAATAGGCTACTGTCAATTCTGATGCAAAAGTACATTATGTTAAACTNCTAAAAAGTGAAAAAACAGCATAAATTCTACAATAATGGCCCGATCATGCTGATTTTCGAACTTGACCTGCGTTTTATGAATATTAGTCAGCTCTGTAAATATAAAGCCAAAAAGTAAAACTGTCTTCCACTTATGGTGTTAACGCTGAAAGTGCACGGCGACGGCGACATGATCGGCGACGACAGACGCAGGTGATGGCAATATGTACAGACACATCTGTGTCTGTACATAAAAAAGATAATGTAATAACTATCACCATATACCAATCCTCTTCTAATAATTTCAGTTTCAATAAACTGATTTGAATACCCCATCAACATTAAACAAAACAAAAATATTACTGGCAGGCCTGTAGTTGGCAACTTCAAAAGTGTGTGTGTGTGTGTGTGTGTGTGTGTGTGTGTGTGTGTGTGTGTGTGTGTGTTAGGCTTTTTTTAAAATAAACTGAATTTCTTTCAGCGGGTCTGTTCTTGAACAAAAAGAGTGGTTGCTCTAAGCCCCCCTCCCCCAACTAAGGCCCTGCTACATGCCCTTACTGGTTCCTTGGTTGGTGACACCCTGGCAGCTTCATCATCTACTGTGTATGGACTCCACATCACCCCAGCATAGGCCTTGGGCTGGGTGTGACTAGCTATGTACATCGGGGTGTGGACGGTCTCTGGTTTCAGTGACTCTATAATGACAAATGAAGGATGCCCAATTTTTAAAAAGCTAAAATTTAAATAGTTTAAATAGTGAAGTAGAATGTCAAGAACAAAAGTGATTCAAAGGTACAATTTGCAAAATTCTGGTTTCAAACATTTTACATCTATAGTTTATAGTGCTTATAATTCTAAAGTAAAATGTTACATATGATCATCATAAACTTTTGTAATATATCTCCTCTCTCTGGACAATCCCATCTCATGGAAAAAAATTGTTTTTAATTTATTTTGTAAATGTAATCCATTTTCCTAAAAGTGAACAAATCTCACCAGCATCACTGCTTTTGTATTCTTCTGTGTTCAGCCTTGGACTTAACTCAAATAATCTTTCTGGCTGCTCAGAGCTAGTATCATCTCTAAAAAAGAAGAAATAAAATCCAAATCATTAACAAAGAGCTTCAAACAAAAGGCTGATCAACCCTAAAACAAAGCAAAAAAGCATGTAAAATAAAATATATTTGCAGGAAAAAGCAATGCTCAAAAACACTGTCAAACTTGACATTAAAGGGAAAACAACCATTCATTTTGGCCAAAAAATGAATTTTCCTGGGGTAAATGGCAATTTTTCCCGTAGTTACCAATGGTTAATGAATCCATTTCTACATTCAAAATTAGTCACTGTTTTTTTTCTAAAAAGTTTGTTTTTTTGTAATAATCTATTAAGAGATTATTGCAGAGTATTGCCATCTATGGAGGTCACGTGGTCGGATGGCAAGCACAGATTTCAGATTAATTGCTATAACTGTGGTTTTTGTGGTAAAATAGAAAATATTATATTTCTGTGTGTTGTTTACAATGTATTTATTGTGAAAAATAGATCTCTTCCGAAGAGTTGTTATCTCTTTAAAAAATTCAGTCTACCAGTGACTAAAAGATGAATAAAAGAATGCAAACTGCAACTACAAACTATCCATAATATAAAACAGGCCTGTGGCCAGGGAGGGTTGGGGGTGGGGGGTCCCCTTTTGCCAGAAAAAGTCCCCTCTGTAAAATTTTATCTAGGTACACAAAGGTTTCTTGGTTAAACTTAAAGGTCCACTCTTTCAGAAGAAGAACCCCCCTTCTGAAATTGCTGGCTATGGGCCTGCAAAAGGAAGTTCAATGCCTTACCTATCTGATTGTTTAGGAGTGGTCTGTGTAGACCTGACAGCCTGATTTCTGCCTCTCCTAAGGCTAGAACCAGGGATGGGTCTTCCGTTTGTAGCTGTGTGAGGAGCTACTTTGTTCCTGTATAGATGGAATAATTAAAATGAACTCAAGTAATGCACACATTCTACTTAAGATGAAAGACACCTGAGCTGGCTTCAAGTACATATGTAATTTAAGCAGTAAGAAATGAAAAAAGCAGATAGTTATTTTGCGACACTTCTAGAAAATCTCTGATATCAAAAATCCATCACTGTAAAAACTCTAACAAATTTAAAACTACTTACAAAATGGACTTGGTGTTATTCTTTAAATAGGAGTCAATTTATTTACACCTGACTCTGTGTATATCCATAGAAACTGAACATTTTCCCAACAAATCAAAACACTTTAAGCAGGAGAAAGAAAGGTACTTTAATTATCAATCATAATTTATCATGCACAAACAACCTCCTCCCAAATTACAAAAAAAAAAAGAAAAAAAAAGAACAAATGAATGAATAAATAAATCAAAGAACTTAAAACATCTCCATACCCATGCTTTGGTGAAATGAGTGCAAAAGCATCATCAAGCAATCGGTGTATCTTTTTACGGGTGTCGTCCAGAGATTCAGGCTGATCCAGCTCTGTTTCTGTCTCAGTGTACCCTGCATCGGACTAAAATGCCAAATGATTGCAATCAGCACATCAAATCATAAAATCCCATGGCACTGTACATGCTGTAGTGTACACTAACAACTGTGAATCATGTTGGAGAGTGAAACCAGGGTTCCTCTTTGACAACCATGATATATCTTATAAAGAAATATTGTCGATAAATGGAACATTTGTCCAACAGCCATGTTTCACATATGTATGAATCCACAGTTGGTTTGAAAGGAAAGGATGTAAATTGTGTTGGGCAAAAACATTCAAAAATCGAAATTAAATTCATAACCTGACTGCAATACAGAAGACTTCATTTCAACAGTAACAGTATACATCAACCCATCACATAACTACAAGCAAAAAGTGCAGAAGATCAACTGGGAACAATGCCATCTTTCTCGGAGATGGAAAAACAAATAATCAATCAAACAAACAAAAAAGTTTCCCCATGATCAACTTCTGTGCATTTGACATCAGCAACATTTCTAACCTCCCAGCAGAAATAATAAGATCGAACACCTCATCTAGTACTCTGTGGACTCGTAGGTATAGACTCTGAAATCGGTGATGCTCTTCTAATTCACTGTCTCTGGGGTACTAGCAAGTTCAATNTAAAAATGTTTTGGGGGCAATAAAAACCCAAACCCCCCCCCCCCCCCCCCCCCTTGTCCCCAAGTCCACCATGCTTTGCCTAATTGTTTGCTTGTTGTTTTAAAGCCTGGGACCACATCTCTATTGTATGTGCATATAATGAGAAAGAAGCAGTTCTTTTCATTTGATGCCATTTCAATCTGCAAATATAAATGGAGTTTGTATAATGTAAAAGCCAGTGATATTAAATGATTTTGTTTGTGTGGTAGTTATATTAAAAAATGAATATGTTTAAAGTGAAAAATGGTGTAAACAGTTAAGTGTTTCTAACTGTATCTCAGTAGCTGGTTTAATGGCATACCAGTAGATATTTATCTGTAAAAGGGTCTTGTTCATATAAAGGAGAGACACATTTTTTTGTTAATAGCATGGCACTGATATTTATGCTAGGTTTTCTTTGACAGACTTATGTGTAAAGTGATATTATGCATTTTTTTATTGCACCTGCAGAGTGAATACGTTGTTATTATATTGACATGTATGATGGTGAAAATTTAGACTTCAAGGACAATAGTCATATAAAAATCCATTTCTCGAATTCTGAAGATCCAGCACTTAATCTATACACTACAGTTAAATCGATCCCTGCCATTTAAAAATTATAAAAACAATCTATTAGTAGACAAAAAGCGTTTTAGTAAACCTCACCTCAATATGCATAAATGAAGCAACAGATCTGGGTCACGAGGTACTGTTACGACAATGAGGATAAAGGTCTACATATATTTACCTGTATAAGACTCAACTGAGCTGCATGAACATACAGACAGAGAAGTTTAGGAAAGTTGTGTTGAACGGAGTTAAAAAAATTTTCGTTATGCCGTGGGATTCACCAAATTGCAGCACTCATTCACAATCTTTTCTTTGTCTGTGATGGTCTTCCGTGACTTAGTAACTTCGGTGACAATAGTTGCGATGCGATGAGATCATGGTCACCTCAGGTGGTTTAGATCATATGAAAAGCTGATAGTCTTTCAGATTAACTGTCAACAGTTGGCAAGCTTACTAATTGCTGATGCATTTTAAATGCATTGTAGTTGACCAAGAGCTCGTTAACAATAAAACCTGTTAACTATGCACCGCTGCACTTCCCAAGCCAGGTAATAACAGGTATCAAACTCGTCTTGGTGCGCTTTCATATTTTTCAATATATCTCATTTATTTCATGGGGTTATATTATTGGTATTTGTAAATGACGTTAAATATCAATATTTTTAACAATTGAGTTCAAACACGGTCGCGAACATTAATAAAAGTTATTGCTCTCAGGGTATCTTGAAGCATGCGTATGCCCAGGCATTACTTCCATGGATGAAAACGTGTTGAGGAAAAACAGAAAAAGAGGGGTATATTAAAGAAAAATTGGGAACTGCTGTAATAAAATGGTTCGTAATCCTAATTCGTTTATGCTTTAAGGATTTATTTCTGAAGGTTATTTCATCTGACTTATAGAATAATTTAAAAGATTTATCATTTTATAACTTGAAAAGCAAGTTCTGCGGCTGTACACAAAACTTTTTGCAAATTTGTAAGCTTTGTCAAACCCAAAAACATGTAGCAGATCAAAGTAAAAGAGCATTGTTTGCTACTAAAAGCATGTAAAAAATCATTACTTTCATGCGTTTACTAAATGTGCAGTTTTACGTACGTTAGTATATTTTAAATTATGCGTGGAGATTTAACCTGGTTATAATATAGGATATAATAAAGGCACATACGGATTTTTAAAAGAATGTTGGGTGTAAAAAAAGAGCACTACTGATTACTAAGTTCATTGTACATAACTTGGTATATTATGAAAAGCGGTAGATACCCAATTCTTTTAAGTATGAAGCTACACTTTTTTAAATATCGATTTAGATCCCCTCTTCGAAAAATTGTATTATAACAGCGTGCTATAAAGATCTACTCAAGAAAAAAATTGCTTGGGTAAAAATTGGGTACAGAATGAACTTGAGACACTTGGCTTGTCATTAAGTTTTCACGAAAATATGTCAGATAACTTTATACTGCCCTTGAAAGAGTAAAGATTGAAAGATAATTTTAGAGAAACTTTGACGGGGGAAATATCCACAAAGAGTGAAGGGCTATTGCAACAACATCTTGTTGAAAATTTTACACTGCAATTCTATTTTAATAAGCAAAGGAACCAATTGCCAAATTTAGACTTTCATCACATAACAGGGGCATAACCAGACCTGCAAAAATTGTACGCACATATTTTAAAAAATTCCGAGCACGTACAGCAAAATGTAGACTAACGCAAAACAGGAAGGGCAGCGTAATCACAGCAAATGAACCACATATAGTAGCTTCATTAATTTCCATTAATAATAAAATCATCATTTAAGTCAAAAATATTCTCGCGATTTAATTAATATTCTAATTAACCCATAACGGTATATTTATTTAAAAGGAACTAAAATATAGTTTTATTATTTGTTTGTGAAAATTACCCATGTTACCCTGTTAGTTTGGAGGTCTAAGCTGGTTCAAATCATGTTAAGATTCCTATGAAGCTCTGCAGGAAAAATTCTTCCTTTGTTTCTCTAGCTCCTCAATAAACCTGGTGTTCAGATTTTATCTATTACCCCCAGGTCTGCGGGAGCTGCTCTTTGAAACTAATGCACATGTAGATTTTTACCTGAGATAAATATCACCAGCGAGAGTGCGTTAGATACTCGCAAGACAAAGACAAGACAAAGGAAGTTCCAGTTAGATGGATGATTAAGATAGGACTCGTAAAGGTAACAGGCCTTGTTTACCTCAGTTTAATAAAAGTATGCAAGACGGGGTGTCAGCGGTTTAATAAAATAAATTGAATTTCACAAATAACATGGACCTCATATGGAATAATCAACAGTACCCTTAAGTCATTCAAATGCAGTGTTTTATACAACTTGGGATAAGCATAATTAAATGCTTGTTAAAGAATTGAATAGATGGTAAATGGTTTTACACAGCTTCACGAGGGTTTTGACCCCTCGGGTAAGAGATTTGAATGAGTATAAACTTTTATCAGAAGTTGGACAGCTCCGCCGGTGGCACGATTGTCGTCATCGGACCACATGACCACTTAGCTCATTAACTCTCAGGCCAAGCAAATAGGACATTTTTTAAAGTCCAAAATTTACAAAATGAGCTTTTAATTTGTGTATTTGGATAAAGATGTCGTTAGTTGGGCATGTTTTCTGAAGAATATGTTCCGTTTGGGCCATTCTGACGCCATGACCATTGTCCTTTCAAATTCAAGAAATGTGAAGAAAACCCATTTCCAAATCAAAATATGTTCTAAAAGCACCCCACTTGCCCCTATCAAGTTTATCTGACATAGAATAGAGCAACTCATTGATGATATCAAAAATAAATCATCCAAATTTGCCAGTTGACTTACAGTACTATTATGCTGCCTAAATAAAAAGAATGGCACAGAATTAAGAATCAAGAAGAAAACGATATATTAATCAACGTTACCTCAAAGAAAACATATTGGCCTGTTTTTACCCTCAGTTTCAGTCACTTGGGTTTTGTTTGGTTGTTTTAGATATATATTTTTTTTAATTGTTAGAATCAAATCAGTGTTGTTAGACAAAGTTAATAACAAGGTAGTGAAGACCACAGTCCTTTTAAATAAATAAATAAATAAATAAATAAGGGAAAAAAGGTTCACAAACTCACCTGGGTCCTCATCCTGCTCATTGATGGTGTTCTCAGTGAGTGCGGTGTTGGACTTTTGAAGGGACAGAGCACTCTCCATGTCTTTGACCAGAGACGCTTCCTGTTCTGTGATTGGGTAGCTTGCAACATCAAATCCACTGTTAGGAAAAAAAATAAACAAATTTGATAAATTTTTAATGAAAAAAAAAACAAAAAAACAAAGAGTGTAAACATATTTACCAAATGAATGGTTATTTCAAAAGCATATTAAAAGGGGAGTATGTTGTGTTCAAGAGTTCCAAAAAGGTAGCTGAGTTTCACCTAACAAGACATATTTAGAGTTAGTGAGTATCCAAAACTGATAAATTGTGATATAAAATATTGAAGTTTGTTAGT
>NW_019775565.1:195343-262996 GCF_001039355.2 Lingula anatina | reverse complement strand
ATGTCCCGTCCTGTCATATTTAACTAACTGTTGTCTAACTGTTATCTTCAACATGTGCATACAAACATATCTTAGCTAGTCTTCCCCGTCCTTCCAAAGCAAGCTCGACACCCAACCTCTACACACAAGTTAAAATACAGTACATCTCTCTGCCAACTCCCCTCTTCGTGTATAACTAATGTCCCGTCCTGTCATATTTAACTAACTGTTGTCTAACTGTTATCTTCAACATGTGCATACAAACATATCTTAGCTAGTCTTCCCCGTCCTTCCAAAGCAAGCTCGACACCCAACCTCTACACACAAGTTAAAATACAGTACATCTCTCTGCCAACTCCCCTCTTCGTGTATAACTAATGTCCCGTCCTGTCATATTTAACTAACTGTTGTCTAACTGTTATCTTCAACATGTGCATACAAACATATCTTAGCTAGTCTTCCCCGTCCTTCCAAAGCAAGCTCGACACCCAACCTCTACACACAAGTTAAAATACAGTACATCTCTCTGCCAACTCCCCTCTTCGTGTATAACTAATGTCCCGTCCTGTCATATTTAACTAACTGTTGTCTAACTGTTATCTTCAACATGTGCATACAAACATATCTTAGCTAGTCTTCCCCGTCCTTCCAAAGCAAGCTCGACACCCAACCTCTACACACAAGTTAAAATACAGTACATCTCTCTGCCAACTCCCCTCTTCGTGTATAACTAATGTCCCGTCCTGTCATATTTAACTAACTGTTGTCTAACTGTTATCTTCAACATGTGCATACAAACATATCTTAGCTAGTCTTCCCCGTCCTTCCAAAGCAAGCTCGACACCCAACCTCTACACACAAGTTAAAATACAGTACATCTCTCTGCCAACTCCCCTCTTCGTGTATAACTAATGTCCCGTCCTGTCATATTTAACTAACTGTTGTCTAACTGTTATCTTCAACATGTGCATACAAACATATCTTAGCTAGTCTTCCCCGTCCTTCCAAAGCAAGCTCGACACCCAACCTCTACACACAAGTTAAAATACATTTTTCCTCTTCAGGTCTATCCAATGTCCTGTCACAGTCCCTATCAATGACCTTATTGCAAGGTGGTTGTTCTTACTGCTCTTGGCCTTCTACGCTGATTTGGCTTTCTCCCCTTCAAAGCAGATGACTTAACATGAAGGCCAGTGGTGGAGGAAACCATTGGGCATTTCATCTTAAGTGCCCTCATGAATTTCATTAGGTGCCTTGTTCTCTGCTCCTCAGACTTCCTGGCCCAAGATGCACTGTCCACACAGAAAGAAGAGAAATGTCTTTCCAAAGAGAATTCGCCCCTTCCCATGATGGCCCTTTCCACGTCTATGTACTGACCCTCCACGACTTCATACAAACTCTTCATCAAAGTCGGGATATCTTGCTGTTTCCATTGATTTTTCATTTTGAGAACGTGATTAATGGATTCACAGTTATTATTAGTCCAATGAAGGTATGCTCCTTCTTGGCTGATGTTTGTTTGCAAATTCTCCTGGACATATGGGTAAATATGCTGGTTGAAATATGCTGAAAATTCTGGGGCTGTATCATCTATTAGCTTCTGGGCTATTTCCTGACGGGCTTCTAATACTGGGATAGAGGTGGCTGATGTCATCCCTGACTCTCCAAATATAGCTGTGGTAATTTGTTGTCTTGCGGAACTGTCCATTCCAACTTTATCACGCAGCTGTATAATACAATTTTGTTTTAGGTGCCTTTCACACGATAACAATTTCGCCTCTTCAAAAGAAAATTCTGCCGCCTTCCTGATTGCCTTTTCATGATCTGATCCAATTACTGGGGAGCTAGCTGTTCCGTCCAACTCCTGAGCCAAAGTATCCATAAATGATGCATAGGTCTTCCAGTCAGACGTTCCATGCACCATGACCGGACCAAGGAAGAGAGGATGGGCATTTGATGAACGCCTTACCAGGGCCAAGTTTTTGTAAACTGTGGCTGTCACGTGTAATTGGCCTAAATTGAACGTTTTGTCTATCCCCAGGACTGTTCCATAGGCTGCTGGCCCCCCACAACAAAACCTCTTAATGTCCGCAATTTGTTTTTCAGTGTAAAGAATGAATGTCGGACATTTGTTCTTTTCGTGAATGATTTTCTTCAGGAAGGGGTGATGGTGTATTTCTCCATGTAGGTGGACAATATTGTCGGCCAGATTTTGACCTCCGTTACTGGTAGTGGAGCCTTCTTTTTCCTTCCTTACTCTGTGGACTTTAGTCTGAACCTGCTGCAAGTTGGCCGGCCTCCTCGATTCTGCATTCTCCCTTATCATGCTCTCATAAATGTCTCTGGGCTTAGAGGTCGTAGTTTTTATGGCAATTTCTTCAAATACAGCAGGGCTTGTTTTAACATATGGTTGTGCATTTGGATGACTTGAGTTGCCGTGTGGGGAAAGTCCAGGGAAATGTCCAATATACTCTACAAGTAATTTACTGGGTCTGTCTTGAAGTAAAGTCACTCTCCTTTTGTAGGTAGAATCCTTTTTAAGTGATCTGTAGTTCCTTTGTAATGTTATGACTTGATTTGGTTGTTCTTCCAAGAGTACCAAGTTTCTCTTGTATTTTACTTGCTTTTCAATGTAATACATGCCGTTCTTCAGTACTACCTGAGTCCATTTCCCTCCTCTAAATGCCATTCTGGTTAATGGTGAGGGACTCGGGTTCCAGGCCCCGCAGTCATCGTTAAGTTCTTGTTTAAGTCCTGCCTGGATACGTGATGCATTACGTTGGTTGTCAATGAGGAACATCACATTTTCTTTCTTGCCTGGGGGGATTTCAGTGATGGTTGGAGATGAGTCAGACATCAGAAGTGAAATGACCTCATCCACTGGTAGAAACTTTCCCTGATGTAATGGTGTCCCACCTATTGCTGCGTCTGACCCTTCATCTTCCCACGACTGGTTGGCTTCTGTAGTGTCATATGAGTTTTCGTTGTCCTTGTGAAGATCTGATGTCACAGGCCTGTGGTTACTGTCATCCAAGTTGTTGGAAGCTGACTGGAGATCTGACGTAGAACTCTTTGTGTTCTCAGGTCTGGGGTCAATGATGGGGTCATTGTCATCCAAGTTGTTGGAAGCTGAATGGAGATCTGACGTAGAACTCTTTGTGTTCTCAGGTCTGGGGTCAATGATGGGGTCATTGTCATCCAAGTTGTTGGAAGCTGAATGGAGATCTGACGTAGAACTCTTTGTGTTCTCAGGTCTGGGGTCAATGATGGGGTCATTGTCATCCAAGTTGTTGGAAGCTGAATGGAGATCTGACGTAGAACTCTTTGTGTTCTCAGGTCTGGGGTCAATGATGGGGTCATTGTCATCCAAGTTGTTGGAAGCTGAATGGAGATCTGACGTAGAACTCTTTGTGTTCTCAGGTCTGGGGTCAATGATGGGGTCATTGTCATCCAAGTTGTTGGAAGCTGAATGGAGATCTGACGTAGAACTCTTTGTGTTCTCAGGTCTGGGGTCAATGATGGGGTCATTGTCATCCAAGTTGTTGGAAGCTGAATGGAGATCTGACGTAGAACTCTTTGTGTTCTCAGGTCTGGGGTCAATGATGGGGTAACTGTCATCTAAGTTAGCATACTGCAATTCACTCTCGGTGAGACTGCTGTCTAGGTCGACCACTACTGCTGATTGTTGGCTGAATTGTACGAGAGTGCTGAAGTGGTCAGGGCGGAACTGGTGGACTGTTTGGGGCATGCCTGAGCTTGTCCACATGATTACCACTTCAGCAATAGCAGACTGGGCCACTCCTCTGCCTGTCACTTTCCTGGATAAAGGAGTTGTCAGAAAGTTCTCATTGAGAACGGGTGGACAATAGGACCTGATGAAAGAAAATAGAATAAACATGTTCAATGTAAAATTCAATTCAATCTGAATGTGAGATTCAGCTTGAAAAAATGATTTCATGAGTATTTCCCATGATTTACGACTTCTGAAAGGATGATGAAAAGATAACCATAGGGTATCATGAAACATAAATTGTGAAAATGATTGTTGTTTCCACATCAGAATCTAGGTGTTATGCATTTTTAATCTACTGTAAAAATGTTTGTGAAATACAAATAATAAAAAAAATTAATAATGCTGTCAAATTTTAAAACAATTAGCCTCTTCGCCTTTTTTTTTTTTGGGGGGGGGGGAGTGGGATAAAAAATTTTAATTGGTTTTTAAAAGGACTAATATATATATATATATATATAAACGTGTTAATACCTTAGGGCCACCTTCAGTGCTGCACTTGCAGCATATAAGTGTGACATCCCGGACCACCTTCCTGGCCTGCATGCTGAAGATACCTCATTGCTAAACTTATCTGCAACGGTGGCACATAGATGGCCTTTGTAGTTATTGGACTCTATATCGTAGACATCACGATGTGTAATCAACTCTATGGCTGTCAGCAGCCTAAGGTGCATGTGGTGATTTTGCGTTCCATACAATCCAAGGGATATTGCCCTATAGAGACAGTTTCCATCGGTGCCCACCTTCAGTGGTTTATGTGTCTCGAGTAAGATGGGATGGAATAACCTCAGTATTTTTAATGACACTGGGTCTTCCTCTGCCTGAATTGGTTGGGATCTCCTTGGCAGTGAAACTTCATAAGTTGTAAGCAGTAGTTGCTCAGATGTTCCAGCATCCTAAAAACAAACAGTAGAACATAAATTTCAGATAAAAATACCAATTTAATGATAAGTTGGGTATATCTTTATAATTTGTAAGCACTAAAATAGTGATGGAGGTACCTGATGCACACACACACACACACACACACACACATATCAAGTTACCTTATAATGACAGCTCAGTTTGTTAGTTTAACATGCTGTCTACTACATATTGACTTACAATCCTTGCAGAGGGCGTATTTTTAATTGCTCAATATTTGCAAAATAGATGTATTATGATATAAAAATAATCACTAGTTGGGCACGTTTTTTTTAATGATATGGTCCATTCTAGCCTTTTTCTTGGTCTGTTGCAAATCTGGTAAGCATTGTAATGTACACATCACGATACATGTTCACATGTTACAGGAATGAAAGTAAATGGAACTTTTGGAGCTTGAATATACAGTACCTGGGTGGGATTATCACCCAATCTCCTGCAAGCAGCTGCAAAATCATAGGTGGAATCAGTAAAGGCACAGCGCTTGCATAAAAAGTTGATGTTATCCCTACTCCAGGCACTGAACAATTTTTCAGTCATGGGTACACACAACCTACAAAAGATAAAAATGTATACACCAACTGTACGAAAATGAAGTATTGTTAAAGGTCAATATTATTCATTTTGGTACGAGTACATTTTTCAAAAGTGTACATATAAAAATTGACAAAGGTCATGAATAGATACTGTGCATTCAAATGTATTATTGCAGATTTAAAAGCTAGTATATCTTGCTAAATACTGCAAAAAATCCAAATATTAACCTAGTTGTATTTATATAATTTCTTGGAAGACCTGTGAAAATCAATATAAACTTCAGAAATTCCAAGTCTTATTTTCCCCCAAATTTTAATCTTCCCAAATGGTGCACGATTAGCGTAAAAATTGCTCAGAAGGTAGAATAAGCACCAAACCTGATGCAAATTTTCTTTTTGGACTATGCTGATCATTTTCACGGGTAGTGCCAAAAATTCCAAGCACTGCTAGGAAAGTGAATGACTTTAGTAACAAGCTAACTGGACCTTTCTTGTATTATTTAGAAAGGCTAATAAGGTTTCAGGACATCAAAACTATCAGTTGACAATTGGCAAAACATTATTCATTCTTGGAGTGAAATTGAGGAAAATCCTAGTATACAGCAGATGAAATCCTATCAAATTAAATGAAAAAGTTAACTGTTTTCCATAAAACATGGTGTCAAAATGGTATTTTTTGCATTAGTTATGGGCCATTCGGTGGTATTTTTTTGTCGTTATGGAAGGACATTTGACACTTTAAATGAAATATATATGATATATGAGTCGGTTGGTATACCAAAACACCAGCTACAACAAATAATAATGAAATCCCCTACATACATGTAGCACATCACTTCATAACAATAACAAATCAAAAGCAGTCCAATGTGAAAAAATTTTTTAAAAATTATTCTGTGATCTGAGACAGCATTAAAACCTAATCCATTCTAAGCTAGTTAATCCAATTTACCTATTCAGGGATGAGACTACCATTTTGTAATAAAAAAAGTATAAGATTAAAGTTTTTATTGCAGATCTGCATCAGCTGCAAAAGTAATATTTTTGGTTCCCAAATATTCCAAAAGCTATCTGATTATGATCGTAACAATTATAACAAGCAAATAAGTAGACAAATTTTGTCTTCCAACCCTGTAAGTATGTTTTCTTACTATCTTATCAATTCAGCTTACCTGTGAGTCCATTGATTGCAAGAGGAACACTCAATAACATCGTATGTGCAAGCAGTTGAGCAGACACTACATGGGTATCGAGGCTTCTTAGACTTCATATTAATACTTGGTTGTATCTCAGAACTCTATACGCAAGGGTTCATAAAGAAACTGAACTAATGCCTTCTCTGCAGCTGGGTTTTAAATACTTTCTGAGAGTCAGGCACACTTTGATTGGTCATGGTAAATTGAGGGGGAATTAATCCGAAAGATTGTTACTTACCTTTTATCATTATCTCCATCTCTACTGAAATGTCACTACTCCGTAAGAACAATGGTTAAGCCACAATCCTTAGTCTGACTTACCTGTCAGTGACATAACTACTCACTTGTCACCTTTTTATCATTATCTCTTCCAGCTAGCAGTGATCATTAACTGGTTATTAACAACTGTAATGGTTAACTGGCAATCTAAAGTTCTGGTCTCAGAGTCAAAGAAATAAAAAACATGTACTTATCTGAGTTTTTTTCACATTTCTTCGGGCCTGCATGGATCACACTTTTTACACCTTTCACAACACATAAATAGAAAACTTTCAGCTGATATTTNTAAATGGAACATATTGGAAGCCTTTCCTGAGAAAAGTGGGTGGTCCTGAAAAGGACCGTTTATAGGTAGGAAATGAGATTTCCTCAGTTTCCTTCGTTCAGCAACTTTTGGAGGTGCCCGGGTACCATTGCCAGAGCTTTCTTAACTTTGATGCTGTTGATCTGCTTTCAGTTTGGGCAGTGCGATGTAGATGCCAGGTCGTAGTGCCACCCTGAGCCGCATTTCCATGGTCGTAGTTCCGCAGACCATTCACATGGGCTGTATCACAGATCTGATGCCCCAACTCCTAAACGCAGGCAACATTATTATGGAACTGCTGAAAGATATCCCCTTCACCTGTTAGTATTATAAAAAACGGATATTAATAATAAAGTACCAATCACTATACTCTGGGCTGTCCTCCAGGGTCGTAGTGTCGCAGACCTTTCAAGTGGGCTGTATCACAGTTTGATGCCCTAACTCCTAAACGCAGGCAACATGAGATTTTTCAGCAAATGTCTAAATTTTATGCAATCCTACATTACAATTATATCAAAATCATTAAAATAGTGTGCTATTAAATAAAAAGACAGCAATAATTAGATTATGGAAGATCTTAAAATTCCAACTTGAAGTAATCTGAAAGAAAGGGCCAGGACTTCATTGTTCACCCATCTGCCTGGTATTCACCCAAAATATGTGAGGTGTCCATCCATGACACTTAATGTCCTTCCATAACAGTTTTAATAACTTTGATTTATTAATCCACTGAAATCTTATATGTCAATTTTTTTTCAAAGGTTGTTGACCCATACCATGTTTGAGGAGAATATGAAGTAAAAAGTTTTTAGCTTTTGTAATGACTGAGAAAACTTAAAAAATAGGTACCTAAATTGTCGTGGAAGAACATTTTGATATTAATTAATCCATTCTTTTCTATTCAGAAAAATTTCAATGTAATGCACTTGGTTATATGTAAAAAATAACTTATATTTAATGTCTGTAGCCTTTATTATTAAAAATAATCAATATTTTGTAAACTACATCAAAAATAAAAATGTCCTTCCATAACACTATTTTATAAATTTTCCAGATAAAAGTTTCAATAAAATAATAATCATCAAAACCTTTTTTGGGGGGATTCTGGTGTCTAGTGGTGTCTGGTTTCAGAAATTATAAGTTTTGTAAGTAGGAGTCTTTTTTGAAATTTTAAGGTCTCTGGACCAAATACCACGGAATGGCCCTTATACTGAAAAATGATGTTGGAAATTCCCTTTCTATCAAGGAATTCAACCTTAATGTTAACTTTGTTCTAGACTAATTCAGTATCCAAAAGAATGATCTGAATGGCTTATTCTTCCAATGGAAAGTAATTACACATACATGTAGCATGTTATGAAATAATTGACTAGATTAAACAAAATCATCCAAATCATCAAAAATCCTCAAGGTCATATTATATAACCAGATAAAAGAGTAGTTAAATGGCATGCAAATATTTAAAAAAAAAAAACCTTTAGTACTAGTAATAATAATTGGCAACTGACATTTAAGACACGATATGAAAGGCCCCAATTCAGAACAAACCATAGAATATGATTAAAATATGGAACCGCATTGACTCTTGGATACTTTAAAAAAATCCAAAGTAAAGTTTCATATAATGAAATGTTATGTAAAGTTATGTGGGTTTTAGATTTTTTACTAAAATATTGCCTTTTTTGCTTTATTCTCATACCTATTATTACTTTTATTTGATTCAATTTTACTTCGTTATTGTCATAATTTCACTGATAAATTTATTCCTCTTTTTTTCATTAACACAATATTTTATTCTAACCCCTCAGAGAGGTATGTGAAAGAAGTGTATACACTATCCTCTTTAAAGTTAATATTATTTACTATATAAGACAAAGTGTCTCCTAGTGAGAAGAAATGGACAATTAATTTCCAGACACAAACAGCAACTAAGTTGTAACTACATGTAGATGGAAAAGATGTGCCTTTAATAATCGAAGTAAATCTAATCGACAGTTCAATTTGACAAGGTAAAATATATAGTAAAATGAGATGAGTTATAGGGTGATGTCAAATGGCTATGACACAGGTAGGGACAGTGATCGATATATATGAGTCGGTTGGTATACCAAAACACCAGCTACAACAAATAATAATGAAATCCCCTACATACATGTAGCACATCACTTCATAACAATAACAAATCAAAAGCAGTCCAATGTGAAAAATTTTTTTAAAAATTATTCTGTGATCTGAGACAGCATTAAAACCTAATCCATTCTAAGCTAGTTAATCCAATTTACCTATTCAGGGATGAGACTACCATTTTGTAATAAAAAAGTATAAGATTAAAGTTTTTATTGCAGATCTGCATCAGCTGCAAAAGTAATATTTTTGGTTCCCAAATATTCCAAAAGCTACCTGATTATGATCGTAACAATTATAACAAGCAAATAAGTAGACAAATTTTGTCTTCCAACCCTGTAAGTATGTTTTCTTACTATCTTATCAATTCAGCTTACCTGTGAGTCCATTGATTGCAAGAGGAACACTCAATAACATCGTATGTGCAAGCAGTTGAGCAGACACTGCATGGGTATCGAGGCTTCTTAGACTTCATATTAATACTTGGTTGTATCTTAGAACTCTATACGCAAGGGTTCATAAAGAAACTGAACTAATGCCTTCTCTGCAGCTGGGTTTTAAATACTTTCTGAGAGTCAGGCACACTTTGATTGGTCATGGTAAATTGAGGGGGAATAGTTCTTTGTATAAGATTCATATTTCACAATAAATACACTGTAAATGAAAATATAATAAATTCTTTTTAAACGCCAAAAGGATCGTTATGATAATTAGCTTGAAATNGTGAAAAAAAAAAATGATACGTAGAGAGTCTTTGTGTCGGCAGATTTGAAGATTTAGCTTAGGCTTTTGCTACTTACTGGACGATATCGTCACCACCAGAGACAAGAGGCAGACGCTGCAGACTGACATCGGGTTCATCTGAAGATAAACGATAAACTAAGATTTAAACAGGAGTTCTTCAGCTGTCAGTGGAAGAATATCTGTCTTAAACTGGCTAACAAACGGTAGATTTTAAGTGCTTATAAAATAAATATCTAAGCTAGCAAATGCCTGTGTTTGTACCTTCTTTTTTAAACTTACATCTTTTAAGCAAGAGGGGCTTTGTCGAAAAATGTACAAGGTTCGTTAGTATTGACCCCACAAGATACAACATAAATGTAATATTGTGGTGCGCCATACGGTAGCCGAGATATGTACATGCACCACTAGGTTCAGCGAAAGGAGACTTTGGCGATTATTGTTTATACGATAATAAAGTGAGAGAGTTTTCAACATTACATCTTAACATTGATACTTACGCCTTTTTAAAATTGCAGGCATTATTTATATTATTTATATTATTTTTCTCTTCAAACGGATAGAAAAAATTACAGAATATTTTTCGTGTATACAGTTTAAAAAAATCCTAAAACTAGATATTTTCAAACTCACCTTTGTTGGTAAATATAAATAAATCATACAGTCAAGAAAAGATTTTGGAGACTTGGCATTAATTCCCTTAACTCCGGTTAACTGTCTGTATGTATTTCTTTTTCTCTTCCTCCTCTCTGCGTCTCTCCTCTGCGGCGGTATCGGACGTCTGTCAACTGCCGAAACTCTGCGATATCTGAGCTCCTCCTGTCACAGGTCAGAGGTCAAATCTGGAGGGAAAGTAAAGCTTCCCTTGATGACTCACATTTTTAATAGACGCCTGGTTATCAAGGTAAATGTCCCTTGGTCACGAGATAAAACGCCTAGCAGACCGAAGTTGACGCCGATAAGTTCAGAAAACAAATGAGGGCCTCACTTTGGTTCCTAACAGCCGAATTGTCGGGTACCCGGATCTTTCAAAAAATAATGATAATCATTGGACGTTTATCTTCCCTGGCTGTATTTGTAATGAGAAAGAAAGCATACATTTCATGACTGATCGTGACGCTACATGTATATTAATCCTCTGTTCAACTATCGTTACTAGCATCTTCCACAGACTAACTTTAGCACGTGACTTAAGTGGCTGGGGGTTATGTTACAGATGCGAGAACTCCCAAGATCGTCCATTTCCTCGTCTGGGGCTAGAATCTCATTACAATGCAATCTGGGGTCTTTTTTTGGCAAACTAGTCATTTTCCTTGCCATTATACAATTATCCAGTGGATATAAAAGATTGCGGTTTATTTGTAAATACTGCTAATTGGTTTTGAAAGTGAGTCATCTCCACTCTGTCACAGCTATAACCGGAGTAAATGGAGCGATTTTCTCGTAAAACAGCGCCTTTATTCCTGGTTAACGGGGTTGAAACACATTTTTGGGTCAGTGGACTGGAGAAAAAACTCCGAGTCTCACATCCCCTAACATGTTAGTAGAAAACGTTTTTATAATACTATATTATGCTAATTAGAAAATACTTCCCTGAAGGTTTCCACTGTATATAAATTAGATGGTTTTATTTCGGTGTTGTGTCCTCCAAATTTATCTATTATAAGAACACGCGGTTGCCTCAAACAGGAAATTGAAAATCTTGGGGTCACGAAAGGAGATCTCGGTCACTTCAGTGATACTTGGACCTAAATATAGAAGGACAAGTAACGCGGCATCTTCCTTTGAAGCTATGTGCGTTCGGGTAAACATTCGCCTATTGTCTCGCATAATCTGTTTTGATAGCTCCACGGGCGTCTGAACAGCTTATTATCAAGGTAGCGCGCGCTGTGCTTCAGTGCATTTCTATTGTTTCTCTGCATTGATAACGCAATTTCTCGCAGTCCCTCGTGGTTGCTATGATACAGCATTGCCGCCATCTTGCAGTTGCGAGCACACAGGTTTCCGTCAACACGTGGAAATTTATTGAAGGGTTTTCGGCATTTTTCCCCGTTATCTCATAAAAACGGGGTGTGAAGTTTGTCTTCAATACCTGCTGTCTTTCCCTGACAGTGAGGTAGTCTCTGACAGGACAGGAATACGCACCTAACGACCGGAAATCTCCTTCCTACATGTAGCTGTGACACCCCGGAAGATCAATCAAATTTTCACAGGTAAGTTTTTCGCACGTTTTCTTAAATGGCACGTATTCATTTGACATTAACTATTGGAAATCATGCTTACGCAGCCGCTGGAGTGTATATACTGATCTTATCACGTGCAGAAGTCACTTTGACACTGACCAAACACAGGTGTCAATTAAACTAGATTGCCTAGTGTCACAAACTAATCGTGAGTGTCATCGATCTGCTTGTTAAATTGTTAAAGGAGCAGCCGTGTCAGATGACATTTACTATTTAAGGTAGAGTAAAGAGAAGGTTAAGTCATACAACTATTGCAAAATGTACGGGAAGGACGACTTTGTATTCTTTTTAGACGATGATGATGCGGAATGGGCAGAAATTTTAGAGTCAAGTTTTGATTTGGACGACGATGAGGGCGACTTTGTTCCAGAGCCTGTACCAAAAAAAAGAAAGAAGTATGTATATAAATTTAATTACGTTTTTAATTTAAGATCTTAGAATTAGAGAAAATGCAATTGGTCAAATTTTAACATTGTGTTGGTTATTTCTTTTTTAATGTACAATATTGGCTCACATCTGATCTTACAATCTGTCAATTTGATGTCATGCTGCTCAAAAGAGTCTCAAAAGCTTTACAAAAAACGTGTTTTTCTATATGATACATTATTTTTTTTATTGTTACTTTAGGAACAAAAGCAAACCTGCACTATCCCCTGGTCGGAAGTCTGACCTTACAAGATTTAAGTTTGAAGAGGTTGTTTTTATGCTGGTCTTAGTTGGGATCCAGGAAGTGATAGACAACCAAATCTACAGTATTACCAAGACAGGTAGAAGTGTCATTGCTGTCTTGTCTGCTTTCAAGTCAAAGCTTGTCTGTTTGCCTGAGTGGTTCAGGGATTTTCTTTGGGAGGCAGTCACCGCTGGGGACAGGGAGGCATTGCCAAGCAGGCAGAAGGACAAAGTTTGGACCAAGTTCCACAAGTTAAGGACATCACCTGATTTTACCACTAAAGGAATGGATTTTCTAAGAAACACTTCAGAACATAGCGACTGCGATGAACTCACAACCAGACAGGCTTTTCAGGTTTTGGTAAGGTCTTCTTTTGACCGGGTGATCAAGTATAGGGAAGACATGGACAGAAAAAAAATGAGTGTGACAAAGAGTAAAATGACAGACAGTGAACAGCAAGCCCTTCGTTATGTGGCAGGATATATGTGCCAAAAATTGTCAAAAAAATGTGAACTAAAGAGCTTGCAGTATGCTGCTATAATAAAAACATGGTTTAGAAAAGGCAAGCCATCCTCAGATGGGGCAGCATATCTTAAGGTGTCAAGACAGTGGACTGAGATGGTTGACAGAGGAGGACTGTGTCATGTAAACGACATTTTGTTTCTGTTTGTGCGTTTGCTTGAGGAGGTGGTGAGGGAAGTATTCTCTGAGGAAAACACATTTTTTTATCATAACCATGGGGATCTCCGTGAAGGAATTATGAACTTGGCCTTACAAAACAAAGCTCTCATGAATTATTGGGAAGAACTGACTGCTGGTGAATCAGACAAATTAAAAATGGACCTTTTTGGCATGTTTGTGAAATTATATATTACCATTAGGGGCCACTCATTTCGCAGACAGCTTATAGAAAAGTACCAAGAATCTGTGTCTGCATCTACGAAAGAAAAAGGATTGAGAAAGTCTCTCAAAAGGAAGAGTAGAATTACAGTTTGAATTATTTCCTAGATTTTCAACAAACAGACTATGATCTTGTGCATTTATAACATTTGGGTTTTTTCACTTAGCAATTAATATCTTAATTAGAATTTCATTTAGGTTTACATTAATTTTAATTAGTTAATTAAAAGTCAGATTTGTAGTATTAGTTTGGTAGAAAATGATACACCAAGTACCAAAATATGGCTTTCTGTTTTCAATAACTGAAAAGCAGTCATAATTTAAGAACTTTAGTATTTATAATACTTGTTTTTTTCAGTCAGCAACTATCTTTCATTTATATTTCATTTTATTTTTCATTAAAAGTTACCCGTTTACAATATGAGATTAATTTCATCAATACTGATCTAATGGTAATAAAAAACACACATATATTGGATATAAAAAATCTTCTTTTTATTTCTTTTCTTTTCACAATTTTAAATAATAAAAGATTTGACAAAATAGATGCATATCACTGCAAGAGGGTCAATGTCAAATGTGAATATGAATTTTATCAGGATCAGATTTTTTAAACCTATATTTAGTGTATTCTGAGGTAATTGAATATGCAATTTCAATCAAGCAAGAAAAAACTGTCCAAACATAAAATCCATGTTTTTTTGTATTTCATTTTTTTATTATTAGATAGCAAATATAAAACAACTTGAGTACATTCCAATATGTATTATTAGTAAAGTAAACATTAATAATGCTTGTTACAAAGCTAGTGATGATGAATATACATGTGCAGTTTTCCTGTCTTGTCTCTTTTTGTGAAAGTCATGTTGGAGTTCTTTCCTATTTGTATCACGAGTAGTATTAACTAATTTATAAAAGGTATCAACTAATTTCTTATTGACTGATGTGAATTATTGTCCAAATGTTTAATTAGTGCGTCTCCTCTTGGGCAATGGCGCATTGTCCAATTTTAACTCTCCGGCATCTTGTGTATTCCCTCGCATCGAAGAAATTTTTAGGGACTTTTGTAATCTTAACGAGGAGGTGTTGTTATTAAATTCATAGACACTTGGGTTTTCGTTGGCTCCTGTGGCACTACGTTGTAATGAGAACCATTGTTCCAAGGGGTCTTGGTTGTAGTGCTCACTCAGAATATACTGCACACCTTGGGTTAGCAAGTACTTGCACGATTCCACAAAAGATCTAATTGTAATTTCAATACCCTCTAAAGTCTGTTGACTGAGAATCATTTTTTGTCTGTCTGCCTTACTAAAATGGCCTGGTCTATGTTTTACCTCAGCTTTCCAGTTCTTCAAGTCAACAAGGAAAACATTCTCCAACCAGTGAAATCTTGGATCATCCGTACTTGTGTATGGTGCAAGGTCTGGCTTATTTCCACGTTCATGACCATACAGAGATCGCCCATTCAAACAGTCAAAGAATTTGTCAAAATTTCTTACGAACTTGATAGTTTCTGTAACACATGGCCCTCCAGTCAACTGCAGTGCATTGGCTACTGTGGAGCTGAGCACCTGAGCTGCATATTTTACCTTCATTGTAGCAAAACTTGTCAAGTGGACATGATTTCGTGATAATTTTGGTACTAGTCTCAATGGTGCAATGAATTCTCGTTCATATAAGTCAATTATGTGCTGCCATGAAATATCATGCCCATTTCTCCAAAGCATTCTGCTGCGCTTGTGGCTGTACGAATTGGAGAAACAGTTTCTGGTTGTCTTCAGCAGGTGGGGTGGGTCAGATATGAAGAATAAAGGTCTTGATTCACTCATATATGGATTAACTGCCTTGTACACTATCATATCCAAGTCATTTAATTCTTTGTGCAGTCTGAAAAATTTTCTGTTTGGTGTAGCTCCATCACATGTAATGCACAATACTTTCACATCATAAAGTTCCAGTTGTTCTATAGCTTCCCATACCAAAGGGTAAAGATATTCCGAGGTGACACCATTTGTGGGGAAATTGGCAAGTACAAATTTAAAGTTTGAGGCTATGCTCCGTACCATAAAAACCAACATGTAACGTGCTAAATTAGGAGTTTTTATGTCATCGCCTTTGACATACCTCTCAAAGTCCAGGATTTCATTTCCTACATTTCCCAAATCCACAAAACCAATCATTTCTCCTGTGTTTTTGTCAAACACCAAGTCTGAGCGGACTTTGACTTCATCTAGCAAGAGTGAAACAAATCGTTGACATGTGTCTAAGTTTCTTGATTCCATTTCTTCTGTCATTTGCCTAAATGACTCGTACTGAAATCCTGACGACACCCTAAAGATGTTGGTGTAGTCTTGCAGAGTTCTGCTTGATGGGAGTTTTATGAAGCCTGTGCTACGCAAAGCCTCATATGCAGCCGACGACTTCAGTTTTATGCTTAAAGCCCACCGTATTATCATGGGATGCCACCTCACACTCCTGGAGTCCTTTGCAGACAGGGCTTTCTTCTGTTGCTCCCAGAAAAGGGATACAAATTCATCTGTGAACATAGATGGCTGTTCTGCTTCCATTGTCTCTTGTACAAATGACTCCATCTCACTGTCCAATTCAACTCCATCATTTGCAATAGCCTCTGTAACTTTGCTTTCCATTCTACGAATGCGTCCATTAAGGTTTCTGAGTTCTTTTCTTTTTTCTTGGAGTTTCATACGCAATTCTTCTGGATTTAGATAGCTATCTCGTGTCTTTGGTGCTGGAATATTGTTAGTGCCATTTGTGTCCTGTTTCCTCTTCCTAGTTCTTGACGCACGCAAGGTACAGCGATATGAACTACAATGCTTACACCGGTTGATACCATTAGAGAGTAACATGCAACAACTGCTGGAGCGAATGGTGCTGTTGTATTCTTCTCCCATAGGCCCCTCCATGTATCCAGATATTGTATTATCCATGGAGCTATTGGATAGACCACACCAAGGAACATATCCTTTGAAATCCTCATCTGGGTTGCCTTGACATATACCACAAGAATCAATATAGTGTAAGACTCTGAGAATCTGTGAAACATCAGTGAACATCCTTCCATAAAAAGAGTAAAGTTCATGTTCAAGCGGCAACTTTTTTCCATGAACCATAACCTCCATGTTCTCACCAGGCGACCAATTAACATTCACTTTGCAGATGGGCAAAGTGTCATTGTTCACAGTTACTATTTTAAATAAATGTAATCTTACAGAACCTTTCTTGAAAATCCAACCATTTGGTAAATCGTTTATCAGGGTTTCCAGTGATTTGTCATTCTCTGCTCCACTTGCTCCATTGTCTAAAATAAATTAAACAAAGTGACATTTTACATCTTGTTAACTTCAAGTGAAATTTAATACAAAAGTGTTTTTCGGGCAATATGCATATAAATATTACAACCAGTTTACTTATGATACATTGCAAAGCAGACACATTATGTTATTCATTAAAAGAAAAAAAAAAAAAAACAGGCAACTCAGCAATAAAAATAAAATCTTCATAATAGCTTACCAGCAAGAGGATTGCTTCTCAGAGTTGCAAGAGGTTCATCATCCTCTGTTTCACTTGCTCCATTGTCTAAAATAAATTAAACAAAGTGACATTTAGCACTCTGTTAACTTCAAGTGAAATTTGATACGAAAGCGTTTTTAGTTAATATGCATTCAAATATTACAACCAGTTTCCTTATGATACATTGCAAAGCAGACACATTATGTTATTCATTAAAAGAAAAAACAAAAAAAAAAAAAAAAAAACAGGCAACTCGGTAATAAGAATAAAATCTTCATAATAGCTTACCAGGAAGAGGATTGGTTCTCAGAGTTGCAAGTGGTTCATCATCCTCTGTTTCACTTGCTCCATTGTCTATAATAAATTAAACAAAGTGACATTCAACATCTTGTTAACTTCAAGTGAAATTAAATACGAAAGTGTTAATAGGCAATATGCGTACAAATATTACAACCAGTTTACTTATGATACATTGCAAAGCAGACACATTATGTTATTCATTAAAAGAAAAAAAAAAAAAAACAGGCAACTCAGCAATAAAAATAAAATCTTCATAATAGCTTACCAGCAAGAGGATTGCTTCTCAGAGTTGCAAGAGGTTCATCATCCTCCGTTTCACTTGCTCCATTGTCTAAAATAAATTATACAAAGTGACATTAAACATCTTGTTAACTTCAAGTGAAATTAAATACGAAAGTGTTTATAGGCAATATGCATACAAATATTACAACCAGTTTCCTTATGATACATTGCAAAGCAGACACATTATGTTATTCATTAAAAGAAAAAAAACAGGCAACTCGGTAATAAGAATAAAATCTTCATAATAGCTTACCAGGAAGAGGATTGGTTCTCAGAGTTGCAAGTGGTTCATCATCCTCTGTTTCACTTGCTCCATTGTCTATAATAAATTAAACAAAGTGACATTCAACATCTTGTTTACTTCAAGTGAAATTAAATACGAAAGTGTTTATAGGCAATATGCATACAAATATTACAACCAGTTTCCTTATGATACATTGCAAAGCAGACACATTATTATTTATTAAAAGAAAAAAACAACAGGCAACTCAGCAATAAAAAAAAAACCTTCATAACAGCTTACCAGTAAGAGGATTGCTTTTCAGAGTTGTAAGTGGTTTGTCATCTTCATATTCACTTGCTGCATTGTCTAAAATACATTAACCAAAGTGAAAGTTATAAGTCAAGTGATAATTTATGCACAAAAGTTACCCGTTTAATTTAATCAATGTCAGGTGCTCTTCAACACAGATAAATAGTTATAGGTCCTGATTACTTATGTAAAAGTAATACAGACAGATCTTTAAATGTATACTGAGACAAACAGGAATTGATAAATGGTGGATACATTATCTGATTTACTTACAAAAGTACTATGTTATTTGCTGACAACTTGTTATTACCTTCAGTTTTCTCTGGTGCTGCCTTTCTTGATTTCTTTGCAATTCTTTTCTTTTTCCAATTTGTTATAGTGGCAGAGAAGAAAGACATCTGGAAGAAAATAAGAATGTTTCTATCACAAACTACTATAAATGACAATTGCCTACTTTACTTCTATTTGGACATTTAAGCCACAGCTAAGCCTTATCAAATGCATCTCAAGTTTCTACCTGTCAGGTAGATTTTCCCTCTAGTGCAATTTACTTCCCTTGTTAGGCATGGACTTTCTAGATCATTATCAGCCAGGTTACTAAACCGTCAGGCCCTTTGATGATTTGATAAAGCCAGGTAGGTGCTATCCAAAGGCATGTCTCAGGATTATTTCAAAGATTTCAAGCACCTGATAACAAGATAATGCAATGTAGCAAGGCAATTATAGAGGTGAGACTCTTATCACAAGTGTGATCAAGATCCACTTTTATGACCATTACCCAAGTAAATATAATCATGAACTTTGCACGTGTACATGTCCCCATATACACTTTAATTAAAAGACCAAGGGTGTGTGTCGTCTCTATGCTGTTTAGGGACTCCAATTTAAAAATGAAAAACTATTAATTATCATTCTCAAACTGAAGCAGACTTAAGCTGGTAATGTGTAAATATATATATACTTTAGAGCAGTGTTAATGTCAACTTTGATAAAAAGATATTAAAAGGCCCACAGGTGTGTTTTTGTGTGTCACAATTGCATGTGTGGTGCCATATTGCAATGATAGCCCATATTGAGAGTTAAAAAAATAATAATTATCATTCTCAGACCGGAGCTGACTGTAGCCGGTAATGTGTAAATATATATATACTTTAGAGCAGTGTTAATGTCAACTTTGATAAAAAGATATTAAAAGGCCCACAGGTGTGTTTTTGTGTGTCACAATTGCATGTGTGGTGCCATATTGCAATGATAGCCCATATTGAGAGTTAAAAAAAAAATAATTATCATTCTCAGACCGGAGCTGACTGTAGCCGGTAATGTGTAAATATATATATACTTTAGAGCAGTGTTAATGTCAACTTTGATAAAAGGATATTAAAAGGATCACAGGTGCGTTTTGGTGTGTCACAATTGCATGTGTGGTGCCATGTTGCAACGAGAGCCCATATTAAGAGTTAAAAATATTAACTATCATTCCATAATTCGGACTCATTTAAGCAAGTAACATAAACCTATACATATAGTACACAGCGGTGTTGATGCCACCTTTATCTAAACCGTACGTAAAAAATACCAGACCTAAAACGATGTCGGCGAGTCGAATAAATCGGAGAGGAATTGCGTCATTTCAATTCAAAACACGATTTGAGGTTAAATTATTGCCGCATCTATGGCTAATTCTTTACATAGAGGTAAAATTTCGAGACTAGAAATATTTTTCTATCGGATCATAGCTAAAGACAAGTATTCGACACCGCAGTTGTACAATTTTAAACACTCATTTTACGGCAACAAACACGATTGCCTTCACCATATTGGGCATTTTGAATTCCTCCATAAACAAACATACCTAATTCTCATCTAGCATCCAAAATAGCAAAATAAATTGTACTTACATTTTATCTCTATAAGTTTCTTGACTCATCCACCCGAACGTTTGCCTCGCGTTATAACCAGCTACCTGTCCAAATGACACAAAAAGTCATCAACAGCCGCGATATGCTCGCTACCTGTAGGGAGGTCACGTGATCCGAACGCACATCGTTTCGCGAAGAGCTCGCGCTAAGCCGATTATCCTTTGATCTTTCTCCGCGTTACTTGTCCTTCTATATTTAGGTCCAAGAGTGATACAAATCTACCAAGGTGTCCGGACATATTGCTATTGTTGGAGGTCTGCGGTGTAACATAAGTATATTAAATTATCATTATTCATGTCAACCATTTGATAGATTCTTCCTTCATTGTATCTTGTATATTCTACGTTTAATTTATAATTAATGTCAAACAGGAGGAAACGCGTCTTCTCATAGTCCCAGACAGACTTAATTACGACATTCTTTATCGAAATATTATAAGAAGGCGCCGTCAAAGTGTCAGGAATTAGAACATGAATCCCAGATTATCTGGTATGACATTTGATGGAATCCCGGATTATCTGGTATGACGGAGTCATCTGATGTGTAGCCTAGCAACCAAATCGTTACCTCACCATATACCGTAAGATATGGTATAACTTCCACATATACTGTCGGTCAGGAACTGTCCCACCTTCAATTCCACGTATTTCTGTTACCAAATGATCCCATGCTGTACATGTATATTGTTTTAAATAGTGCTATCCATTCCAGATACCATATCTTACATATCTTAGGGAACAGAAAAACCATAACACAGGTGAAGATATCCATATTTTATACCATTTAGTCAAATAAAGAACATACATCCCCTCCAATATTATGTTCCACAGCTATTTACTATAGAAGCTCCACTTTAACTTATTTGTAGTAGAGTTATTTACTGAACAAGTATTGAAAACAACTCGTGTGTTCACGCCAGCCGCCTGCAGCTTTAAAATTGTATTGGCGCAATGGAGAGATAGAGAAACAGTGTTTTCCATTTACGAAATTTATAATTTCATTCCAACATAAAAGTATAACGTTGAATTCTTGAAAGCAACCACTCAACTAGCTTTATTTTGTTATATACGGGCTCTGCCTTTAAATAGTTTGTAGTGGTCTCTGCAACATCAGTTAACATCTTTGCCATTATGTACAAAAATTTGAAATCAAAAGTTTTGACTGTAGGGCCAGTTTCAAGTGGTGTCTGTAGGCCTAAATAGGAGTGGAAGCGTCTACTGTCACCATGCCCCCCCCCCCTTACCGCTACCTGAGCGTGTGCTGTCCCGCTGCACTGCACCAGGTGATGACAGAGTTAATCTCGCGACAGAAGACGATAAGAACTCAGAGGAAAACGGCCGTGAAGATGGTTGGTAAGAGATAACAACTGCTCATAGCTGCCGCCGGTATCGTGATGTACTGAGCAGAGAGAATACAGAGAGACGGACTTATATTTCCTTCTTTATTTTCCACATGTTTGCTCAATTTTCCACGAATGTTAAATCTTTGTTTGTTAAATTATTGAAGGCACGCTGGAGATTACTGTGTTTTCCCAGAACCATCATGTCTGCTACTCTGTATTCAATGCGGTGCCTCTTCTTCCAAGTTTTGTAGTCTGATCTCACTTAAGCAAAATGTTTTTAACTGTTTATATAAAGCAAATGGCTATTAAAAATGTAAACAGGAGAAATGTTGTTAGATTCAGAAAATCTGGGTGTCGGAAATTATTCCTTAAACTTTCCGATGGCTAATTTGAGGAAAGATTTGTACAGAAGAGATTTTGAAAACGGATACAGGGTGGCGCGATCAATGTAGCATGCTTTCCTTAATTTTGTATTAACACCGTCTTGTTTATGAAAAACAATAACTTGATATGAACTGTTATTACAAAATATAGCTTCTATAGGTACTTAACATGTATATGAAAAAGTACGGTAGATCACAGGAAATGCTGCTTCTCTGTTGTATGATGATAAGGTTCTAATAACAGTAATCAATTCTTAAAACTTCAGACACTACCAGAAAAAATTGTAAGGTACACAGCATTTGTGAAGATACTGGCAACATAAGCATGGAGTTAGTCTTTAATTGACATGTCTTTTTTATTTTAAGTCAAAGATAGAGTCTTCATGAAGTAAAGCTTTACAGTAAGAGCATAAATGTTATCGTCGGTAAAAAAAAAAAAAAACATTGCTGTGCATAAATAATGTAGATGGATACTGATAGCTATACGGAAACTATATTTCTAAAAAAAATCCGCCCATTTACTGATGTAGTAAAGGTGCATGGCTATGAAAGCATGCATTCATTTATAATTATAAATTTGCGTTTGTGTGTGCGCGTTTCTGTGTGCGTGTGTGTTTGTTCGTGCAAGCGTGTGTTCGAGAGAGAGAGAGAGAGAAAGGGAGAGAAACTGAGCTGGTAAATCAGAGCAGAGTAAATCTGATGGGCGGGGAGGGGTGGGGGGGGGGAGGGGGGCGATGGAATACTGCAATTATAGACAGACCAAGCTGGACAGAGATATGGGGATCAGACGCAGAGAGAACGGTTAAGGACCCAAAAAGATTTAAATGCGGTTTACCGTGGTATACCCTGACTTGGTATAACATTAACGGTGTCTATCACCAGACGCTGACAGTAATAATTACACTGATATGTCTGTACGTACTGCTCATTACGGCGTCTGTAGTCTACTGTACTGTGACGGAACGACTCAAGGCGAACTATGGAAAGATGTTCATGTAAGATGTCTATAGTAGGGTATGACTTTACATCTATACGTCTTTACTTACAATGGTACAAACGCCATGGATTTGCCTTCCACAGTCACAGCAACAGTCAATTTAATTCAGTTTATTTCTGTCCTAGTGCATACATTGTTATCATGATAGGGGGTATTATGGTCTGGTGCATTGTTATATAGTACAATTAATACAACACCACTATCATCACTATGACAGCATTCACAAAACCGAGCCTAGGTCCCCTTGGCGTGCAGTGCGGGCCCGAATTTTTTTTTTTTTTTTTTTTGTGTGTGTTTCGGAGGTCAAACGGTGCTATTAAGTATGGTTTATAACTATGATTCAGCTAGTTAAATTTCTAATTTCAAGAGAGGGATATTGGTATGATTTATTATTTCAGAAACCGAAAAGGGGGTCCGCCACTGTCTGACGCGGTGCTTTACCGAGACAACTACTGAATCAGTTCAAGTTTGGTCGCTTTTATTGATAATCCTGCCCGGACCGTTTCAGTCCCCGAACATGGTACAAAATGTGTACAACGCCTTGTTTGGGAAGCCGACACGGAGCGTTGATAGATAGATTTTTTTCAAGACATTGAGTTTGGCTTCACGTATGACGTTAAAGAGCACAGTGGGATCAAGGGCGGTCCACACCGTCACGGTTTTCGTTTAAGTAAGGCCCTGAGAAGAGTAAATCATTAAAAAACGTTCAAATGTGTAAAATCTGGTGAGTTTTCCATTGAAGCAATTGCGACGGTGAGAATTTTGAGAAATTTCTAATGTCAAGAGGGGAATATAAGTGTGATTTTTTTCAGAAACGGAAGGATCTGCAGGATCTGCTACATACTTTGTTTAATCTCAGTCAGCACAATGGTAATTGAATAATACACATTTATCATTCAAACATAGGATCACATAGTGGAGAAGATTCAAGGATCAGCACGTATGAACCTCTTATCACAATATGGTATTGTAATATTGCAGTAGAGAAGACACTCACCGCATTCTCCTGGCCTCTATGTCACAACACATATAAACATCCTATCACAATATGGTATTGTAATATTGCAGTAGAGAAGACACTCACTGCATTCTCCTGGCCTCTATGTCACAACACATATAAACATCCTATCACAATATGGTATTGTAATATTGCAGTAGAGAAGACGCTCACCGCATTCTCCTGGCCTCTATGTCACAACACAAAGGAACCTCCTGTCACGATACGTGACGTCATCTTCTAACAGCACTGGTCATGCATCGGGAGCCAGAGATCTATTATTATTATTATTATTATTATTATTATTATTATTATTATTATTTATATTATTATTATTTTTTTTTATTATTAACATTTTTGGGTTTAATGATTCGATTCAGCGAATGTATTCTGATAATTGCGTGGTCAATTGAAAAATTAAATTCCACATGTTATTTTGTTTGGTATGAATGTCTGTAATGGCCAAATGGAACACAACTGAAGTCAAAATCAATTGTCAAATACAAATGTTAACATGTACAAAACTTTTAATTCCATGAACACGAAAGGGACAAAGTGACTTCTACTATTATGCATCTCAAATATACATAGGATTTCCTCATTTTTAAAAATTATTCTCAGGACCCGTCCGTGCCATGTACCAGTACTGTTGGTGGACGAATTCGAAGCAATGGGGGTATATTTTTCACCATTTAAATCTCTATCTATACGTTTATACCAGCGACAGTTAAGGTGTTAGGCTGTGTTAGGATTGGGGAAAAGTATCTACATGTTAATGTCGTTTATGTACATGTGCATGTTTAACTAAAGAAACATTTAAGACAACCAAAAAACAAAACAAAACAATAGCAGTTCCCATTGCATGCACTTTACGAATGGCGGCCACCACTCAGGAAAAACCACATTCCACCGTGTTCTAAGTGTTGGTGTCGAAATCGAGTACAGGAAAGCATTAAAGTCTCATCTTCTGCCGCAGATATCGGGTATTAAACACAGTTTTACTCTTATCATCTTNCCCCCCCGCCAGCCCCCCAGCCCCCATACCAACCCCACCCCCACCCCTACCCCCTGCCAGTGTGGCTTGCTCTGTGTTCATTTACACCATATAGATGCAGGCATACGGCTAGTGGCAAACCGTTTTCCATCTGTTTTATTCTGCGAAGTGACTGAGTATAATTGAAGGGACGCTAGCCGGACAAACCGACCTGGGCGTTCATTACATTAAATACTCATTTATTTCCACCAGAACACTTAGCAATAGGGTTTCAAGAAGCGTAAGTTAGCCTGGGGCTGTTTTTGCACAGTTATCAATTCAATGTACCTTATTTTGACTCAGTTCACCTGACTCGACGAGCAGAGTAAAGCTTTCATAATGATAGAATATGCAGAAAAAAGGAACAAGTCTCTCCTTAAGTGTAAACATAAAGCACATTAGACGAGTCTTTACCAAATTAACTACTGTAGTTCGAACCACAGCTGAGATTCTTTATGACTCAAATTTTCAAGTTTTTTTGAACAGCATATAATTAAATTTCGAAGACAGTCCATCCAATTGTCCTCAACTTTTTAATAATGCACATTTATGTATATGGAAAGTCACAATAACACAGTTTACCATAAAATACTTCCGTAACGGACCTGTGTTAAGAATTCATATTAATAAACATTATTTAGTAAAAAAATCACTCGGAGAATTGTCAGAAAGTGTCAACAGTGTTTGCGCTAGGCAGTTAATAAGTTGAGTCCCTTGGGACCCCACTGGAATTGAACAATGGGGTCCTTTGAAAAAAAAATGGGGTCCTACAAAAACGGTGTTTCTCTCATTTTTATTTGTATTCTTTTATTTCTGCCTTTGCCAGTGAGCAAAAAAGTGCAATATGCAAATACGATAACGGGAATGGGAATATATTTTTGACAAACACCACAAAATAAATACTGTGCAGGCTGCACTTGACATCATTAGAAAACTCGTGACAAAACAGATGTCATTTTCATAACTTGGTTTCTTTATTTCATGGTACAGCCTACCCTCAACCGGGGCCGCAGTTATTATTGTGGAAATTTTTTGCTGAGGCGACCCTGTGATGTTTGGCCAGATGGGAACAATTAAATCTGCCCGCGCGCAGATGGCATTGTATACGTACCTGCTCTGCAGGAGTTTAGTGCTGGGCTATGCGCCAATGTAATTAACGCTTGTTACGCAATCTACCTTGTCTTGTCTGTTTGCTAAGGGGCTGTTTTATTGTAACAGATGAGCAGTTAACTATCTTGATTACTGCCAAGGGGACTTGACAGGGACTTGCTAAATGACAGTACCTGAGTAGTTATGCAAACAATTACCAGCCATATAATCATCCTTGAGATTTCAGCACTGGGTCACAGTACAGAGATTAGCCATCTATTTAACCAGAGACATATCTGTTAATCCGTTTCTTAGATCTAAGGCTTCATTCAGATGCAATGTCTATTTTCTAAATTCTATTTTCTATTCGCGGTATGTGTTATGATCACGGTCTGTGCCCTGAATACAGACCATGATCATAAGATACCGCGAATAGGAAATAGATTTTTAGAAAATAGACTTTCCATGTGAACGAAGCCTTAGTTAATATCTAGTGAAAAATCAACCTGTGGCCCTGGTAGAGGGTAGGTACAGTCTACCTTAAAGGGAAGTTTGGCATAGCCAAGTGGTGATTTATGGGGGGTTACCAGTTAGTAAATAAGTAATTCAGGATTATAAGCTTCCCAGTGGCCTCATGATCTGTAAATAAGAAAAATGAGAGGTTCAGAGAACCTAAGAAAGTCAGTGTCTATAATCCATTTTCTTAAATAACCCTTTCATGTTATGTGTCTAAAATAAAGTTACTTTCTACGTTGCTATAAAACATGGAAATTCTGTGCTGCTTGCACATAATCAAATTCAGAAAAATGGGGCCAGCCAGCAATAACTTCCTTGCAGAGACATTGGATCTTCTAAGTTAGTCAGAAATTGCAGAAGTGATTGTGTCTGCTTTCCCATCAATAATATCTTTATCCTCTGCAAAATACACCTTGGGCTTTCCATCTATTACCACTACAAGATTTGTCAGGAGCTTCTTGAAGACGGCAATATCTACAATGTATACTCTCAACTGCTATCACTAATAAGAAGTTGGCTGCCTCCATCCTCTCACTGAAATCCCTTCTTATGACCATATCTGCAGATGTAATCATTTTCTCAACCTGTGAAATTTCAAAATAAGACCAGTTCAAAATATCATCAATATGAAAACGTTTTGTGACTCTTGCCAACAGTACTTGTTTAAATAAGAAAAGAGATGAGTACCATATAATACATTAGTACATTAGTACCATGAGTACCATATAATACAATAGTTTTTGATAAACAGATAAATATTTATTGTAACTCGCCCTTTACTAACCAGTTTATCATTATCATTCGCAACAACATATTCCCTTCAGATCATTTGGAAATAAAACTTATTTATTCAGAGCCTGTTTTATCAAATGCTATAGGGGACCAGTGTAACGAGAGTCCTCCGTGATACTGATTATGTGCAGTGTACAGTCAGCCCGGCACATTTTTAAAACTGAGGCTTTTAATGTCCTCTTTTTGTTGGTCTTTTTTTAAATTAAGTTTTCTGTATGTGTTACAGTTATGTGGTGCTTGTAAAGTGCAGACCCAATCTTCATTCCGTTACATTCTTGTAGCTCCATTAGTGAGTCCAATTTGCTTACTAGTATGGGCGTATCTTCCTTGATCACGCAGTAAATGGTCCTCAGTTGGATGATTAAGTTAATTATCAGTTATGTTGTTTTTTCCGCATCGTATTAGTGAATGTCGTTTTGAATACGGTAGAGGTAGAGAGCTGCTGCACGGAATTCCTATGTTGCGTAAGACTACTGCCATGAAAATCCATTTTCCTGCCCGGCAGACGACACAAAACATTTTACTGTTTTCAAATGTTAACCACTTTAATTCATTTATTCATGCAGGAATGAAGGATTTGCTTTTCTTCGGCGCACGTGGACAAATCTTTTCCGCGGCCATGGTTGCATAAAACACGTGACTATAATACCTAAAACATAGCAATCGACCTCGATTTGGTGGTGTCGGATTTCTCTAAAGCGAACCGAAAGCGAGGTCTACTTTTGGAGTGTCAAGATGAAAAACGTTGGACGATTCGTCCCAAGTTATGACACAGATTCCCGTGTCCAATTTTGCACAATATCGATTTGTCATTTATTATGCCCCCTTAAGCAAAAAAATATGCGTCCTCATTTAAGAAAACGATGCGTAGATTATATACCCGGACGGCGTAAACGTGAACACTGTGTCAAGTAGGGCAATTGAAAGTCGGTGTTCATATCTCACATACCACCCAATTTTGATACAAACTCTTCCTCGGCAGCCGTAGTGCACTAGTCCTGCGCGAATTAATCATTGGATTCAATGTAGCAAAATAAAAGGTATCAAATCATCTAACTCGCTTAACAGATGATTATTTCTGAATATATTAATTACGTAAATATACACAGTTTGACCAGCTTCTTCCCCACTGGGACTAACCCATTCTGTCTTCATTTTCAAAACAATTAATATGTGTAGTTCTATTGATTAGAACTGATGTCTACAGCGTAACTTGTCTGCTTGCAATGCAAAGTTCTTTTCAGTGTAAGTCGAAAGCCAGAATCAGATTTATAAAAGTCGAAACAAAATCTGAAAATGTCGGTTGAGCGTACCCTTTTGTGTAGACATACCTTGATCTTTTTGTTTGTATGCGGTAAAAATTAAATTTACTATGGCAGAGGGTGTCTATTATGAGCTGAAAGGTGGTCAAAACCAGGTGCGTTCAACCCTCCCTTTCCCCCAAACTCCTCGTTGTATTAACTTATTTACTAAACCAATTCGTTCTCTGAGGTACAAAGATGCACGGTCGCAATCATACCCCTGATTACCGACCTGCGAATACCATCCATATAAATCCTGCACACCTGTTTGCTGCTGCTTTTTCAATCTCTTAGTTAAAGTTCACCAGCGTTTTCTAATATTTTGTGCCCGTATACGTTACGCGGACGGCCTTTCAATTAAGAACCTCCCCTGCAAGCACGTGTAATTCAAAACGGCCATCAAGGGATCATGATCTTGATTGGTTGATGTGTTTTTTTTTCACCTCACACCGCTGGAAGCTTTCTATCGTCTGATCATCGTCTTCGAAATGTCAGAAAGTAATAAAACAGACGTAAACATAGGCTGTCTTTTAACACCACACAGCTTTCAGGAGTGGAAGGGAGTGGAACCTGACTTAACTCGTGTGTTAATTGATAGTCACGAGATTTATGTGAGCATGGTTTAAAACAATGCGATCTATTTACACCGTGAATGCTGGTAATACAATATACTGGTTTCTGCTTTAAGTTTTCAAATAAAAAAAAATTTGTGTGATAACCACATTACACACGAACTAAAATCATACCTCCTGGTGATGAGATCTTCTTCAAAATCTCTAGGGCCCAATTTAGACTGTTGAGTGATCACACATTGATTTTATACAATGCTTTAGCGGGGGAGATCAAATAATAATAATAATAATAATAATAATAATAGTAATAATAATAATAACAAAAACAACATGACAGATAATTCTCAAATACAAGTAAAATATCATTTGACCACACATTAACAATGTGAAATAGATTTATGATCAAAGGAGTTCCAAAAGTTGGCACCTCTTTACCCAGAGCTCAACGTACGACCTACAAGAACAAGGCATACGTGAAAGGTTATTGTAACTAAGGCTGTATTGCCAGAGCTTTTAGATCGATCTATCCCCGCGGGGAGTCTCACTAGATTACTGTCAGATAATCCGGCTTAAATGTCCGTCCCGCCTACTACAAGCTGTAAGGGGGTAATTAACTTTCGTGTCCGCCCGGCTGACAGCTATTTAGCGTGAACCCCCAGGGAGTTAGGTCGATCCAAAGTAGATCGATCTAATCTCTGGAAATGGGGTCTAAGATCCAACAACAACAACGGTTTTCTAGGACAAAACCATTTAATATTGAAACACCAGTATCTGGGGGAATAAATGTAATCGCTACTTGATATAACTCATATACGAAACCTCAACCTTTTCCGCAGCCAACCAATTGTGCAGTTTTTTACAGAACAGCAGAATACTGACCACGCCCTGTTAGACTTCAACACTGTTACCATCACATGGCGCAAAAGTTTTATGTAGCAACCAGTGATGTCTTCTTACGTTGAAAAGACATGATATCGACCTCCTTATTTCAAATGATGCTAGGATCACTAGCTGAACAATTATATTAGAATGGTCTATCAAATATAAAGGCTGATTCTTGCTATGCAGTTTAGATGTACATTATTCCAGGCACATGAGAAATTAAATACATCACATTCCTTTAAATTCAGCCTTATTGCTTTTAAATGAATGAATCCTTCCACTCCCCTTTCAAACCCAAGGGTTCTACATGCACGAGCCTTGACAATATCGTGCAATTAGCGGCCAAAACAGATATGTTTCGAAACCTTTTTATTATTGGTCTCTTGTGTCCTTGGAAAATTGGTTTTATAGATCTTTCAGTTTAAGACGTAGTGCGGCTTTTACAATTGATCGGTAACTCCAGTGCTGAACCTATGCTTTGGTGTTTGGTGAATATTTTGCTGGTACTTGTTGTTTCCCTAATATTTTATAGACTTTATATCACTACACAATCAGTAATTCGCGTCGTAAGCCGGCATTCCTGTTGACAGTTCTGGAACATTTTATGATATACAATCGCCATTTTAGGACCAATATCTATATCAGAGTAAACCACCCCCAGCTGCCATAGAAGGTTGATTAAACTCCTTCTATCCAGGGTTGCCTAAGTTTTGCCAACTTAATTCAGAAATAATCTCATCGGACAGATTGATACACAACATAGCAGTAACGTAGTTTGGATAACAGTACAATTTCAGATATAATAAAATTAAACTTCATGTACATTCTAGAATAATTTGCTGTTACTGTTTGGACATTGAGTTCACTGATTTGTAGAATCTTGGGAATTCGGAACTTAAATGCCGAATACTGCAAAATGTAGACTAGTCGAATCCTGTTGACTTTTCTACCATTCACACAGTTTCAATATCTAGATGTGCCCAGCGTATGGTACACTGTAATACGCTATCGTAATATAATTTATATATAGGAATCACTTGACCAGGAACATATTGACCCGCTCACAAACCGCTCACACCCCTGTGGTCTTCATACTCCAGTGGCTGCTGGTCAATATCGGCCATCGGAGATTGGGATTAAAGTGACTGGACATCAAACTCCAGGGACCTCAGTCTCTATGAGCTGCACAGCGTGCTTACCCAACACTGCGACACGTGCCGAGGAGTCCATTATTAGAAAACGTTATCTTGCAGAGACATATGGTGAAGTAATTACGGAGACTAAATGCCAGAATGATAGGTCTTTTCCATATGTTAACCAAGTAAAAAGATGAACGAAGTCAAGTCGTCACAATGACGAGTAGAGGTTGAGGTTTAACAGGAGCAGAGAGTATGTGTATATTGAAAATAGCATCACCATTAGTGAACGGTATCGAGTTATTAGTTTAAGTTTTAATGAAAACAAAGAACGCAAGTTTGAAATGGATACGAATTTTGAATAACGGAGGAAAAGAAAAAGACAGCGGAAGAAAAAATAAAGACAAATCGACATGTATTGTTAACAACTATTACATATCAAAACGGATGGAGCGTTTGTACATGAATGAAAAAAAGCTTTTCTTTTTGTTTTCCATAAAGCAGGTTTGCTCAAAATTCAGAATACATAAAAATCTAGATCTGGTTGTGTGACTTTGCTGCGTTCGTGTCAATGTTAACTTGTAATCAGCAGTGTCTGTTCCCCGGGGGACAGAAGTTAATAATGCAAGCCGGCACGAACTCATTAACGGCCAACCCCCGGGCGGACCGAAACAGTTATCAAATTTGATGGTTAATTATAACTGACCGGTGCATGATGACTGACCACACAAGACTTGATAGATTGTGAGTCCATATGAGTGCCGTACTGACTACTGATATTTTACAATAATTAGCACGTGTCACGCATGTGTTCTAAACTTCATGAAGAATTTCCGTCTACTTAACTCTGTCCTATAACTGGTGAATGTATTGGTTCTATAAAGTCATAAGTGCTACACGGTATTTAAACTGAAAAAATTAGGCTACGACGCATTTTGTTACGTTGACGTTATCTGACGTTATGGCGTACATAAGGTAGGAAGAAGTGCCTCGTAAAAATATTCAAAGCCGGAAAATTACATTGATCTTTTCGTTTGCTGAGTGACGGGCAGGTGAAGCTCCCAGGATTCGAAATTGTAGAAATGGAATCCTGAAGGTGATAAACCTCCATGATTATAGCGCATGAAGCCGACACTATCTCCACGGGCTTTACTGTGAGGTTAAGTACGTCTCTTTCTTCTTATAATGAGAAAATATGCAGAATAACTCAATTGATTTCCGACTTCAACCCCGTCTGGGGGCAGTTTTTCTTGTTTCCCAAGTTGTAAATGGTGTGTTTTTGGAATAAGGATCTGATTAACGGTTGAACTTTTCAAAAAGCGCCGCCTTACTTCTTACAACTTGATTATTGTGCACCTTGTTCACAAATTAAATATACAAAAATGCATTAACAACATTACATTTCTTCTTATTACCTATATCGAAAGGCACCGAGCTTTGTAGTGTTTGTTTTGTCTCTATATTTACTGCAGTGGCAGACAACAACGGAGACAACATCGCCTCTGCTGACGAAAACATTCAATGGTTTTTAAAACTGTGGAATTCAATATGGCCGACCTCGCCCATCTCTCAGGGGATTCAGCTGGTTTTAAACGTAATCGTTCTGTAATGAGTGCCACTGATTTCAGAGAAGACATAGGAAAACGGACAATTGGGTCAATTGCAAGCAGGGGTCAGGAGAATGCAGAATACCGAAGAAAAAAAACTAATCCTAAGGTCTATTATCTCTGAATATTGATAAAATGTAGAGTGAAATGGAAACAAAAACATAGAACATCATACAATGATTATTAAAAACTGAATTGTCTGAACTACTGCGAGTCTCTTAGAGTACATTTAGTTCCGTTTTTATTTCCACCACAACCTGTTAAAGCCATACTGTCGGTGGTTCTTTTTTTAGAACGAAAACTCAGGGCTTTTGCAAATTCTTTTCTGAATTCCTTTGATGCAAAGTTGAATATCAGAGGATTTAAACTGGCGTTTGAAATGGCCAGAACTTGAATGAGAATGATAGGAATCCCGTCCACAGGGTCACACGTAAAACTGACGGCTCCCATCCCTACAAGAATTAAAGTTAAGTTAAGTGGTCCGTTGCAGACGAAGAAGACCACTGTTACCAATATGACCAGAACAATCAGTCTTTTCGTATTTTTCTTGGATTGCTGAAGCTGTTCCTCAGTTTCCAGATGCAGCTCCTCTCTCTCAGTGAGGTCTTTCCTTATTGTTACAATAATCAACGTAGACAGCGTAGAGACCAGGATGAAAGGAATAACAAAGTCAAATCCTGACGTCAGTGAGACGTAGACGTAGTACTGCCACTGTTCCCCCGTAGACACACTACACAATGACGTCGACGTCTCATTGTAGAAAAACGCCACCGGTATGTTCAACACCAACGTAAACACCCAAATCACGCTACTGGCGAGAATCACGTTTCTGCGGCGTAACAGTTTCCTGGCGTGAAGCGGGTGTTTGATGCCCACATAGCGCAGGACACAGATGGCCACAAGAGAGTAGATACTGAGTGCCATGGTGAAGTAGGTGACGTAGTAGCTGATCTTGCAGATCACAGGACCCAGTGCCACTCTGTTGGCCGAGGCATAGTTAGTGATCTGAACCGGTACACACACGATGATGAAGAACAAATCAGCCAGAGCTAAGTTAAAGAACAGCGCGTTCATCCGTTTATTCCTGGATATGACGTAGATAACAAGGACATTTCCCGCCAACCCGAGAAGGCTGATCAGAGACAAGAGGAGCGGGATTCCTACCCGAGTAAAGCCCATCTCTAACACGTGACAATATAACCCCGTGTCGTTGTAGACGGCTGTGAACCCCGTGTCGTTGTAGACGGCTGTGAACCCCGTGTCGTTGTAGACGGCTGTGGAGTTGGTGAGGCTGTCAACTACCGCCATCCTGGTTATCTGCAATAATAATAATAATAATAATAATAATAATAATAGTGCTAGATTACAATTTTGCTAGCTCTGCCTGGGTGGAAAAGTTATGTGTGACTAAATAAAGCGTGTTCTGTGAGGTTTAAGCAGTGGCGTGTACAATGGGTTGCACCTACAGTATGAGGTCGTTGACAACATGGAAGGACGAGAGCTCGCGTTGGTTCGTCCTACAAGGATAATCAGGGAACGCGGAAAGTACGTTTGTCGATGTCAACTTGACGTTTGGTACATGTACTGACTATATAGTGCTAGTGTTCCGAAGGAACTTTCAGTATTCCCAGCATAGTTTTTAAGATAAACTGTTTCGATCGACTCAGTAGAAGTGAGGACTCTCACACTGAGCCTTGATATGTAGTGCGGCAAGTGGCGGAGTGTGTAATTTGGCATAAAAAACATTAGAGTACAGATGCATGTCTACGTGTTATTCACAGTTTTGATACTTATTATTTTTTCTGACATTCCATAGTCTCATTTTTTTTCGTGAAAAATTACTTTCCGTGAGTTTTTTCTCACTAAGCACTATATAAATTTCGTTGCAATTTCGCTGCTTTAAATATTTTTATCAACGCCTTTTACGGAACATTAATTTCACCATTAGCCATCTGCTTCCTTTTTATTATCACTCTTTTTTCTGTCAATGGAGCCATCTCATATATTTCTATCTATAGTATATAACTCTAGTATATAATTCGGTTCTTCACAAAGTTTAATGGCGATGACGACCTTTGTTAACACCTCGAGGACGCTGTTGCCCTCTTCACCCTCTGACAGTTGAATTTCTATCGTTAATGACTCCAGCTTTGATCGCCTTATGAGATAGAAACTGTTCCATATTTTGATTGACTTGTCGTCATGAACTCTTTTATAAACGTGTCACATCATCAGGGCAGTTTTACTTTAAAATAATATAATCACTTATCTCTTCGGATAATAATATCTAACGTATCCTTTCTATAGGCCTGTGACAGTTTGTATGTTCAGACGTGGAATAGTAAGAACGTGAAAAGCTGTTATTCCAGAGAGTTATCTGGTATCTGACAGAACTGAATTCATCACAATCATTTCAGCTCACTCGCCTACATCTCCACTAGTTACAAATGATGTAGCTTATGGCTGCCAGCATGTCGATAACTGATATGCATTTATATATCGGAGAAAACACGTATTTGTCAAAACACAACTACGAGAAATTACCTCACAAATAACGCGGATATGACAGACGTACAGATACATCACCGCGGAACGTTACAGTGCAGAAACAGCGTTAAAGATCACGACCTTGCTGGCAAGTAGTACTTACCCTGTGACTTAACACCTCTTCATCATGCCTTTAATTAATCAAGACTAGTATAACACTTCTAAGTCATTTCTTTAAACTCCTGCCTTGCGTCACGCATGAGATAGTTAATGTTCATCCATGTATCACATTAACCGCGGTGAGGTAAGCAGCGCGTGGTGCTGATTTTCTTGTTGATATTACCCCAAGAAACTGCAGCAGCCTGCCTCATGTGTTCAAATACAACCGATATTTTTACAGCAGTCTAAGGTAAAACACCCCAATAACCAACGCTTGAAATAAACTCAACACACGGCATACCACTGATGCGGGTTATATATGAATTAACCCGTTCTCGTGAGTAACTCAGTCGTGGAAATAAGGCTGGAAGTATTCTGTGTGATTGCCACTTCCATTACGGATAAAATCATTGGTTAGGCATATATAGATATCTATTCCGTCGTATAAAGTATGTTGTATATATGATTAATCAAGAATCAAATATGTAATTAGAGCCTATATTCGGTTTGATACGTTCCCACTCCTACAGCAAATGCATATGCATGTATACACTTAGAGAATAGCGGCCAGATAGAAAACCCAACTGCTTGTACGGCAATACTGCAGGCACCACAGAGAGAGAGTGCTGGAATTTGGCCGGCTTAGTGTAACAAGGACAACCACACCTCGAACTATAAGAAATGCTCAGTCACTGGACTGATATCAGCCTGTTAGTGCGTAAATATACCCTTTCCATCAATGTTTTTTTTTTTAATCAAAGACATCTTGGGTAGTTTGGAAACTTGACCATGACTCACTCCGCACCGTCCACAACCTCACAAACTATGTTATTTTGTTTATATTACATGTACACGGGCGGATCCAGAGATATTTTTTTGCTTTGTTGATTAATTTTGTTGGTTGTCCAATTATTATCATCATTATTATTATTTGAAAGATGTGGGTACCCGACAATTCGGCTGTTAAGAACCAAAGTTAGGGCCTCACAGGGGCGGATCCAGAGATATTTTCTGACAGTCTTCCAAATTATATTTATTAATCCATCCTCCATTTTTGACCGTCTTCCGACAAAAATAATTAGATACCCGTCAATGTAAACTTGAAGATCTGACTCGTCTAACGGTACAACCAGGAGACGGTCTCAATTCTGCCCTGATTTACCTTTATTAACCTTATTATGAAGTAAAATGATTATAAGTTTCACAGTGCCGTCGATTCCTGTAACTTTTTTCTTTCAGCAAGCCTCCAAGATGAATGGTCTATAATTGTTAACGCATGTGATCCTTTCTCTGTCTGTATCTGACAAATTGTTCTTGTGAGGCGGTTATATCTGAGTGTTTTTTACAGTTCCAGCGCTCTTCATTAAGATGGGTATTCCGATATCTTGGACCCTCATCGTAAAGTTATTGGCCGTGTTTTAATGGGCAGAGAGATAGCATCAGGAACACATGTGCCTCCACAGACAGCTGTGATGTTATATTCCCAGAGTACAGGCCATTAATAGGACGGCTGACCCCGGCCATTTATTCATCAATTTTTGCACACAGTTTTTTTTGCCTGTAGTTTAACCTTTCGCCCTGACCACTGATTTGTTATAGATAAACATCCTTATGTCAAAAGTTTGGAAGGAACTACCATTTCTTTAAAAAATGAGATACTTCGAAAAAAATGAAGCAAAAAGCAAATATAGAAGGAACTCAAATCTCGGCTATAAAATGCCTAAAAACCTACGTATTTTTTAACCGAATGTGAATAACATGTACCAAACGATAGAAAACGTTATTGCATATTTCATGTATACCAAACAGAGCCAATGCGTACTTACATATAGAAGTCCGACACTGTTGATGATCTTACAGTTACTCTACAAATTCCACTGACTATCTACGCCGCAGCCGATAGACGATCTTTGACAAAGTGGGGATTTTGCGCATGCTCACATGGACGAGGCAGCTGCCGCTAGGAATTGGCCAAAGTACAGATATTACTTCCAGTAGAATTGAACAACTGTCACGGTTTGTTCATCAAATATCTCTGAAGTATATCGGATGATTCTACTTCGTTTGTCAATCAATTGGAATATGAAATGATGTGAATCAAGACGTCAAATGGATTAAACTCAATTTGATAGTTACCAAAGCGGAGGAGTTTGGTTTCTTCTGGGCTGCTGCGTAAACAGGCTGTTTTCTATAAGCCGTAATCTTGAGTGCAGCGTGACTAAACAATCGTCTGTTTTTTAGTTCACAATCAATTTTCTCAAGCACTGGATTTCTGGAACTGCCTCGATTGCTCTCCCGGTGTTAATTCACGAGCATACTTGTAAGGTAATGGCAACGTGGAACACAAAGACGTAAATCCAGACGCAGCATTAGGAGTAAGAATAGACACAGGATTTTTTTTTAAAATTGACACTACAACTTACACATGCGAAACAGTCTTCTTCATTGTGTATAATTGCAGAAGGGGCTGCGTTGTTACGGCAGTCGGTGACTGTTTTGATATTGCTTTTTACCGTTGCCACAACAGATGATACATCTACCACCGAGACCGACATAGCAACTAATTTAAATAATTCCAAAATTGTAAAACAGAATTGCCCTGTGTTAAATTGAAATAAAATGTTCATTGTGGCCATCGTTTTGAATTGTTCTTTCTAATTAGTCTTCATGGTGTCTGTGTTTGTGTGAACTTTAAAATTAAATTAGTTTCATAATTATAGACATGTAGTAGAATATACTGATATGGTCTGGAAAGATACGTAACTGTAGCGACACATAGAAGTTCCACAATAAAACTTAATCACTGGCACTGAGGCTGTCTCGTTATTAAGCCCCCGATGGGGGGTCTGGACAGTGTAAAGCGTTGGTTAGTGGTCAGTCCCTGACTTAACCCCCGACTGGGGGAGGGGGGGTCTGGACAGTGTAAAGTGTTGGTTAGCGGTCAATACGTGACTTAAAGTCTATGGATGTGATGTGTTTATTTAATCAACAAGTGACTAAATCAGCGCGTTCATCAGTTAATAAACGGCTTGGGCAGAGCAGCAATGACGATGATTAATGTCTCCCACTTCAATTACCAGCAATTCCTCTTATTTCATCATCAGTCGCACTAGCTGGGCCGCGGTGTGTGGAATATTTAGGTATATAATAATGGCACTTTTTGGAAGTGAATTGAATGTGCATCCTGCAGTGTATAGAATTATTCGGCTAGATACGGCTAGGGATTCAATAGCTGAACAGAAGATAAAAGGGAAAAGGTGGAATTTCATAAATACGGTTATTGGTGAAAATACGGTTGAGCACAGCGCGCTAGCAATAAAAATAAACCAGGAACAAACGAGACAAAATGTCATGCTTAGTCCTTAAAACGCAATTTGGTATTCGTATTCCACGCCACATATGCGTTAAAGGGATAACAACTGTTCGTATGATATCCATATTTCACAACAACTCATTGAAATATAAGAAATTCTATTTAACTACCAACACGACAGTTATCACAACTATTCTGGGATCTGTGCTTGTCATCATACTACCATAAATGGCTAGCCTATTTGTACTGATGTCTTAAGAGATTATCACAAAAATCAAACTTTTCAGAAAAAAAAGCATGGCCAGAAATGTGCAGCATTTACGCGATACGTGAGGGCGCAACAGTAGGGCTTCACGTGACTCAACTAACCTATCACAGCACAAGAATGGCATCGCACACAGACCCTGTGATAAGTGCTCAGCCCATTGTCAAGTAGTGTTAGTTCATGGTAACAAGCGTCTGATATGTGCAGAGAAGTTTATTATTATAATATATATTGTTTTTATTGTTACATTATTAAATCTAACTCTGTATCCAAGTAGTAACTATAATGTACCAAGTCAGGTACTGATGATGTACAGAGGTCATATATTCCAGAATAAGCCATTACCACTGATTTATAACTTTCATTTTTGTTTAATATGTTATTCATGAAAGAGTTCATGAAAGATTATTTTAATTTGTTAAATCGTGATCTTATTCTTTTTATATTCAAATAATTGAATACTGTGGGTAAAATTGGTCTTCCACTTCTTATTTGCATTTTTCCTTTACTACAAGATTATTTTGGAACAGTTGCAGCATTAAAAATTTAAATAAATAGCAATCTGAAAGAATAATTTTGCATAATTATTAAATGATGATAGGAATTTTGGATTAAGAGATTAGTTAAATACTGAGTAGTGATATGGTCAGTCAATTTATGTAGAATCTGATAATATGATTGAAAATACTGATTGAATTCTTGGTCTTGCACTGGGCAGTTTTACATTTGTGCCAAGTGCTCTTTTTGGACTCCATTGTACAGTGGTAAAAAATCTTCAATTGCCATGAAATTTTTAATCAGACTCTGTATGTTACTGCTATCAGCTGGTGCTATCGGCAACGAATTATTTCCCTTTGTTTCTGAGTGAATCTACCGTCTAAAATCACTATTACTGAAAATATTTGCGATTTGCTGAGGGTAGTCTAGGCAATATACGGCAAACTTCTTAGTACGTGTGTACAACAGAATTTTTTTAAAAACCCTAGCGATATTTGCTCAGGAGTTGCTTGAAGCATAGCATAGCGTTGCTGTCTATCGGCATCAGGCCGTTAGTTTGTCAATTCTCACGAATTACCCACGAATCGCGAACCCATTCATTTTCCTATGGCAATCTAGCAACTCATTAAAAATACACGCATGCGCAGTGGGCTAGGCGTGACGTCATGCAGTGCATTTCTGGGGATGGTGAATATTTTTATATGTCGGAACGGATTCATGTACCATTGACAACTATGGGAAAATTGCCGTTTACCCCAGGGAAACCATGTTTGGCCAAAATGAACAGCTGTTGAACTTAAAAATTGCTTTTTGAAATTGCTTATTCGACTCACTATTACGCATTCCTATCGTCATGGTTATTGTTTTACCACATCACAAGAGCTGTTCATTTTTTGACTATTTGACAGTCTTTATCAATAATGTCATCATCTGTCTAAGGACTGCATATAGCAAGGCTGCTGACCACCTCCCTGTGAGCTGAGAAAAAATAATTTACTTGCCGACAGCAGATCTATCATTGAGCATTCATTCTGCAACCAAAGGGATGCTTGTGCCTCCTCTTTACGACCACAGCGATGCGTTCTCATGGTCCCACAAAAAAAAAAAAAAAAAAAACGCAGAAAGGACGCCGTCCAGTGGAAAGTGGGTTTAACAGATTGATGGGCGCCCACTGCAAGGTGCACCATGACATCTGGACAGAGGTACAGCTAGAACAGAGTGGACCAAACTTTGTGCCTAGAATGGGAAGTAGTGGATATTTCTAGATCTTTGATAACATATTTATATTATAACAACAGGTTCAGCAATATACAATCCCCTTCATTCTCTCTATCTATAAACTGATTCAACCCTTGCCATGATAGTACGAACTGAGGTGAAAGTGTTCTGAACCACCTGCATGTTATCTGAAGGATTTGATGGACAGAAATTGGCACAGTGATCTATCGCCCCGATGTGTTCTCATTAGAGCAAACGTGGTACTGCACGGAAATTAAAAAAAAAAAATATATATATATATATCATAGACTTGTAACGTCCCTTTCAAAACATTCCACCATTGATAAGTGGACTTTAGCAAACCATACGGCACTAGGGCAGGCTATGCGTCCGACCCACCGGGACACCGTAAAAGTTAAACGTTATTTCAACGACAAACACTTTCGCACAAAAATCCAAACATGGGAAGTTCATCTCTGTGCCCGGATACTTCAGAGATATCGGTATCCCCCCAGACTGCATCACACAGTCTCCTGCCACTGCATGACCTCATAACACGGACCACAGCAGAATAGTCTTTATTGAAAACCATCGGCGGCTTCAAAGAGACAGGGAGGAATTAAAGCTCTGTTGTTATGGTAATTAATGAACGTGACAAACTAAGGGTGCTAACCTCCGGAATCATCAGTCAGTAGATGAAAATGCAAAGGCAAAAGTGCTGTCGTAGATAGTCCTTGTTGACGTTTTTTATTGAATGATCGATTCTACTATTAAACTGGATCTCAGAAAAGCATTTGATTGCAGACGACGTCGACTTAAATCATCAATAAAGATATACACACCTTTCAGCATCGGCAATAATAGTTTATTTGAGTTAGGTGGAATCAATATGACCGAACATCCACTTACCACTGATGACGATAAAGCCAAGTCGACCGGTACGGATCAAATGAGACACGACCTGGAGTTGAGTACAAAAATGGATGAAAATCAGTTACCATAACTGACTATAGCACGAAAGATCATAGTTACATGTAAAATCAGTTACCATAGCTGACTATAGCATGAAAGATCATAGTTACATGTAATACGAATAATCCCAGCGCCCCCTCAACCGAAAGACAAGTTTAAATAGTCACTTTTTTCTCAAATCCCCGAATGTCGATCAGTTATATTTATATACATGTATACATATATTTAACTGGCATTACAAGTAAATGATTATATTTGATTACATAGATGGGGGAAGCAGCAATGTTTCTTGAGTGTTATATAATGTTTTCATACAAACTGTACACAACATCTTCAGTCTACAGGACATTTTATTTGACTGGTATATTTAGATATCTACCCCAACACGGAGTTGCCACAGCAGTTTTAACCAGAAATAAGGCCTCTATCTCACCGTGTTTATTGATGAACCTGCCCTCATCTACTGGCGCCAGATGTTACACAACTCACTCATATAAATTGTCAAAGCAGTCATTAAGGTATCAATTAACAGCATTCTTGGAACATAGATGTTACACATTACAACACTGATGTACTGCAAGCTGACATATTTCTTTGAATATTACGATTTATCGGTATTTATCAGTAAGCAAATGTATCCAAATAAACTATATCTGATTCAGAAAGAACAGTGTTTACAAAATGGGAAGTGTGTTCAGGGGTTATCTCGGCACGTTTGTAGTATGGTATTAAAAACATTAATTAAGATCATTTTCTTCACACACACACACACATACTTGTCTATGTGTACCAACCGAGGACATCAGCACAACACCATACAACCGAGGACATCTTATTCCTTGGTTAAATCAAAATAAAAACATTCAATTTAGGGTAAAATCTATTCGAGTATGAATGTTATAAATTAATTTTTTATAAAAACTAATTTTTTGCTGACAAGAATTTTACATTCTAACCGAGGACACACACGGACACACACACNCACGCACACACACATATATACACTCAGACACTCATACACATTCACACACACATACATATAATAGATTGTTGAAAATACCTAGCAAATGAATCTTAAGTAAGGTTTATAATCTTAATCCAGATAAACAAGAGAAGGTATATTCAGGTTGGTTTCTCACCCAGTCAGACCTGAGAGAGAGAGAGATAACGATTGCCCCCTCACCTGTGAAGACACCATTTTACACAATTTGAGTTCCAGCGTTCCACAGGGAATGAGGTATGCAAGCACAGATATTTCCTGTATTTTCTGAAAAGTTATTTTTGGTCTTTCTGCACATGGAGAGAATCCATTGCTCAGCAGGAGCCACGCTCACAAAGGAACGTTTTGATCTGATAACCTTTAAGGCCAAACATGTCGACTACTTTATTATTAAAAAAATACAGTAACATTTCACATGAACTGGCTTGACTTTTTAGAAATAAAAAACGGTTTATTGCAGCCAGTAGTAGTCCATTGTTTCTGTCTTAAAGTACAAATCAACTTTCAATCTTTATCCTGAAGCCGGTCCCAGCCATCTGTCTTTCTAGGACTTCTGCAACAAACAGGAAGATAGCATTTCACGGGTATTAACAGCAGGTGTGTTCAAGTGTATCTATTACAGTACTTAGCGATACTTGATGTAAGGCGAGTAGTTCAGCTTTTGATCTTAAACATTTTACGGAATGCTAAACTTGAATTCATCCGCTTCAAATAGATTTATAACAGTTTAGTGCGTCTCTTAATTATAAGTCGCATCAAAAATATCTACACCATTCACTAGACAAAATCTACACTTTTAATGCAGCTGGGACTTTATTTCTGATTTCAAAAAACACGGACGCAGCAACCTGTACCGGGCACCTTGCAATGCTTAATACAACGATAATCTCCCCGCAGTGCACTCTTCAACATACAGCATTTTACAAGTGTTTTCTGTCGATTTTACATAGCATATTACACGGAACGTACACATAACTGCCTTGCATATTACATAGATAAGTTTTGATGAATTATGATGTTGAGTTCAAATTTCAAATGTATATCTACATGTCACACACACGCACACACGGACGCATTCACGCGTGTAAACGTTTGCAGTTACAGTAAGAAAGGCGCCCCCCCCCCCCCCGTGTAGTCCCGAGGATCACAGCGGCAATTTAACAGCGTAAGCGTGAAGACCAACTATCGATGTGGAGAAAATGTACCATTTTAACAATAATCTATCATAATTACTAGGCGGTGGGTTCCACATTAGCAGATGATTTGTCCTGTTGCTCGCGGCGCGCTAAATTACCAAAGAGTAAGCACAGGCATTTCTACGGTTATGGCCTCCTATACACATGTAATAAGCTAACTGCTGGTTATTTTACTTGGAAAACAAAACTAATTTGTCACATTGTAAGGAGCAATTTGGCAAAAATAAACTGATACAATCACACCGTAAACAACAACATTTTACTACAACAGCAAATCTCATGATCAACATGTTTCCCTGGTATGTCATCATCATGAAGTAGCCATACTTCTTAGTATTCTATACATACAGGGGATGTTTGTTAACTTGACTTTGCAGAGGAGACGCTAACAGTAGTTTCTGTGGTCAAATGGCTTGGGGACAATTGCTGTATTGCTACAGAGAAGATGATCAAATACCAAGACGTATTTTTTGCCGTTGTCAGCACTGTTCTCCCACTAGACGGTCACGGCGGTTAGCTGTATAGGAATAGAGACGAATTTTCATAGTTTAACTAAAGCGATTTTCATAATTGCTTACAAGCACCCCCTAACGTGATTAAATTGTTTAAACTGGTTAAATAGAAATTCCAAACCAGGCAAAGAATCATCTAATGACAAGACAGCGTATTGAATTTTGTGGGAAGGATAAGAATTAATATAAATGATCTGGAAAACCCATTTGGGTAGTGTCAGCCAGTGTTAAGAATGAGAAGTAAAATGAATAAAACTGGTATTAGGCATTAAGAGTAAAGTACTGCCAACGCAATAAAAACACTTAATAGAATATGCCGTGCTAATAATTTACGTATAACGGGCTGTTTGTTCTCTCATATCGATTCAAGTCGTAAATATGCCGCGGTATCTAAACATGGCGGGATGGTATTAAACATATAACATTTTGCACCTAATTGTAGAGACGGTGCCGCGGTAACAGATGAGTTTGAACTTATTTCTTCCACAAATTTCCTATCGTACATCACCTGTCAGGTAAGTTAAGACAGAATGTCATAACTAAAGCCTTACCACGGGCTGTATTTGTTTCATTATGTTTCATTATACAATTTGTAATTAGTAAACAACAGGGATAATATTGATAATACAGAGTATAGCTACTTTCCAGTGCATTATCCGTTTTTCACAATCAGAAATAAACTTTTAATTCCACAGCTACCTTACATGCCTTTACAAGTGCATAAAGAAACCATCTGATTCAATAACAGAACATCAACCGTCCAAACTTTAAAAATTATAGGAGAATAAATGATTATCATATGGTCTGTTTTATAAGTTGTTTGCCTCTTTCTTTCCTTGGCAGATAGAACAGAGTGCCGGAAACCAAACATCACTGAACTTCAATGAGAATATCCCTTTTGCATAGATCAAATGGCGGACCAAATGGTGCTTAAAGACAAACGCGTAAAGACAGAAGGTGAGAGGTGAAATGAAACGCTTTAACTAATGCTGCTGTTAATGTCTCCATTAAGCCTGTGTCTGGCCAAATTTAATTGGAACTGACGCGAAAAGTGAAGCAGCTTTAATTGCTATTTTCTTAGCGTGATATGACCTGTAGCAACATGCGTCTGAAATATCCCAAGAAATATCCACTCTTTATAAGTGCCTTTGGGGAACGCTTTGGCCTTTTACCGGAATACGAATCTCAGACACTGTCTTTATTAATAATTTCCAATAATTCCCAAGGTTCGGACAAACTGCAGCGTACAAATGTTAACATAACCAGCATTGTATACACAAATATATAATTTTGCAAAAAAAATACTACAAAAGTAATGGACAAAAAAATAATAATAAAATAAAAAAGAAGAATAGCTCAGAGAACAAAAAATGATTGTGCGAACCTGTATGCAGCAACAACCAAGTGCACTATGCGAATGGTACTCATCTACTATATTCTATTGACAACAGATTCCAAAAAAGCTATTATAAGCACAGCTGGCATGTGCCGAGGTAAGTGCATGGTGTAAAATGTAAATGGTTGGACAGCTTAAGATTACGGCCAGACAACGGGGCCAAGGCGGGTCAGGCTGAACATTGCTCTCCACATATGCCGACCATCTTCGCCATGGTGCAGCGGCTGCTACGTCACGTGTCGAGTGGGTAATCATTTCTCAAAACAGATGTCACGAGAAATAAGGTGCGTCCTATTCCAACATGCCAAACATATCCTATTGTATGCAAATACCTCGAAGTAAGAGTTCATTTATTGATTATTAATTGTTTCTACCGTTACTGAAATAAGACTACCACATTTCCAGCCATGACCAGACGCTGCTGTTATACAATGCGTACACTGTTGTACAATGCGTACACTGCTGTACACTAATTGACCATTGATACGTTTACTGTGTACTTTGGTGAACATAAAAAAACAGCTCCTTTACAATGTCACGTTGTTTGCGGTCAGCATTTTGAATCAATGTTAACATCCCAGTGGGGTTTAGTTGTACTACACTGCGTATATAAGCAGAATTGATTTAATTCATTCTTCTTTGATAAACCATACTTTTTGAATCACATAGAAGTTTTGCAAAGAAAGTGCTAAATAATTATACAAATACATTTATAAACCAAAGGATCAAACTCAATTAACTCGCGTAAATGTAATATCACGTATTCAATTTACATCGTTTACGTTTTCTATTATAAAGTTTTCGCATTGAAGCCTCACTCCTCTAGTGAGTGCTAGGGAAAAAATCTAAAGAAGACGTTTGTAAATGTTAAGTGAAGGCGGCATGAAGACGTATGTCATCACTTAGCCAGGTTCTTTTCATCATCAATATCGAGAAATCATTTTGATGGGTTTTCCTGCTGGTTTACAAGCTATAAGAAGTGTTAGTGTCTAATTTTCCACCGCCAACAACCAAAATTGTCCAGTAGTTTTTTTAAAGACTTTTTATGTATGGTTTAATCCTAATTAAGCGTGATTGTGGGTCCACCAATCTGTGAACACGGAAGGGTATCAATCATTAGTTAACAGATACAATAGTAAAAATGTGTGGGTAATTTGTATTCTACTATTTACCATAGTTGTGAATGTATATTAGACTAATCTTCTGTTCCGTTGTAAAACCTTTCGTATTCTCCTCCGTAAATATCTCACAGTGTATAGTCATATCGCTAACTAACCCTCTGTTGCTTTGTAATAACCTTTCGTATTCTACTCTGGTAATTTCCTATCGTGTGCTCTAATTCCCCTGGTCTGCGTAGTTCTTAATTAGTTTCCGCGGACATCTAGAACTAAGAACTGGGTTATTTGGTAATGTTTCGTTTGTCTATCACATCTATCTATCTTTTCTGGAAGCAACATACTGAAATTAAATAATGAATTTTCGAGTCAATATTGTTTCCATTTAGGCTTTCATTTTCAAGATTATCGACTGATATTAGTGTGGCACCAAAACTGACACACGTCTCGGGCGTAAGACTATCTATCTTAAGACATGGCAGTTCTACTATCTATCTTAAGACATGGCAGTTCTGCTCTCTATCTTTATTGCATGTCAAGGCATGGGATGGTGAATGAAAACTCCTCTAGGATTTCGCAACAAAAATTGCCAAAACGATTCCATCTTGCAAACATTCCGTCAAATACATAGATATTGGAGTATATAAATAAACCATTCCTAAATTTTTGTGGCCATTTTTCGGAAATTCCATATCTTGTAACAGTGAATATTGGGCTGGGTGACGACTGCCGTCTCGAGGCGCTGGCTGCAGATNCAGCTTAAGATTACGGCCAGACAACGGGGCCAAGGCGGGTCAGGCTGAACATTGCTCTCCACATATGCCGACCATCTTCGCCATGGTGCAGCGGCTGCTACGTCACGTGTCGAGTGGGTAATCATTTCTCAAAACAGATGTCACGAGAAATAAGGTGCGTCCTATTCCAACATGCCAAACATATCCTATTGTATGCAAATACCTCGAAGTAAGAGTTCATTTATTGATTATTAATTGTTTCTACCGTTACTGAAATAAGACTACCACATTTCCAGCCATGACCAGACGCTGCTGTTATACAATGCGTACACTGTTGTACAATGCGTACACTGCTGTACACTAATTGACCATTGATACGTTTACTGTGTACTTTGGTGAACATAAAAAAACAGCTCCTTTACAATGTCACGTTGTTTGCGGTCAGCATTTTGAATCAATGTTAACATCCCAGTGGGGTTTAGTTGTACTACACTGCGTATATAAGCAGAATTGATTTAATTCATTCTTCTTTGATAAACCATACTTTTTGAATCACATAGAAGTTTTGCAAAGAAAGTGCTAAATAATTATACAAATACATTTATAAACCAAAGGATCAAACTCAATTAACTCGCGTAAATGTAATATCACGTATTCAATTTACATCGTTTACGTTTTCTATTATAAAGTTTTCGCATTGAAGCCTCACTCCTCTAGTGAGTGCTAGGGAAAAAATCTAAAGAAGACGTTTGTAAATGTTAAGTGAAGGCGGCATGAAGACGTATGTCATCACTTAGCCAGGTTCTTTTCATCATCAATATCGAGAAATCATTTTGATGGGTTTTCCTGCTGGTTTACAAGCTATAAGAAGTGTTAGTGTCTAATTTTCCACCGCCAACAACCAAAATTGTCCAGTAGTTTTTTTAAAGACTTTTTATGTATGGTTTAATCCTAATTAAGCGTGATTGTGGGTCCACCAATCTGTGAACACGGAAGGGTATCAATCATTAGTTAACAGATACAATAGTAAAAATGTGTGGGTAATTTGTATTCTACTATTTACCATAGTTGTGAATGTATATTAGACTAATCTTCTGTTCCGTTGTAAAACCTTTCGTATTCTCCTCCGTAAATATCTCACAGTGTATAGTCATATCGCTAACTAACCCTCTGTTGCTTTGTAATAACCTTTCGTATTCTACTCTGGTAATTTCCTATCGTGTGCTCTAATTCCCCTGGTCTGCGTAGTTCTTAATTAGTTTCCGCGGACATCTAGAACTAAGAACTGGGTTATTTGGTAATGTTTCGTTTGTCTATCACATCTATCTATCTTTTCTGGAAGCAACATACTGAAATTAAATAATGAATTTTCGAGTCAATATTGTTTCCATTTAGGCTTTCATTTTCAAGATTATCGACTGATATTAGTGTGGCACCAAAACTGACACACGTCTCGGGCGTAAGACTATCTATCTTAAGACATGGCAGTTCTACTATCTATCTTAAGACATGGCAGTTCTGCTCTCTATCTTTATTGCATGTCAAGGCATGGGATGGTGAATGAAAACTCCTCTAGGATTTCGCAACAAAAATTGCCAAAACGATTCCATCTTGCAAACATTCCGTCAAATACATAGATATTGGAGTATATAAATAAACCATTCCTAAATTTTTGTGGCCATTTTTCGGAAATTCCATATCTTGTAACAGTGAATATTGGGCTGGGTGACGACTGCCGTCTCGAGGCGCTGGCTGCAGATAAAGACATGAAATTGCGCGAGGCCGTTAAAATCTTAAATGACGGAGGAACTCTGACCTCAACTGGGTTTAGGGATGTTCCGATGTTAAAGTGGAGTTGCCTTGGCAATCATGATAACAGAGGCACCAGATGACAGATAAGCGGAGTGTAAAACTTTACATGTGGTATTCTGGGTAAAATTTAGAATGTAGGGCGGGGAGTAGGATGTCTAACAGTTAATGCTTTAAAATAAACTACTTTCATTTCGAGTTGGACAGTTATGTCTCCTCCGTGTTGTTCCATTATCCACGTCAACCATGGCTGAGGACAATACTCCCTTTGCTTTTACAAAGATGGTGATTTGAAAATATAACTCTTATACCTCAACCATGGAGGGTAGATTAAGTTTAATGATGCACATAATAAAAATAAATGTACAATAGCTAGAAGCAAAAGAAAAAGAGAAAGTTATTCATTTTCGTCATTTATTAATTGGTTAAATAATCACACATTTACGTGTTTTCTAAAAGGGATAACAACTCGCCATTTTGGTGGGAAAAGTGCCACGTTGAAGTCAGCAGACTTTCCAATGGTAAAGTCAAAGTTAGTTCATGTTATTTAAAGTGTTATTGTAATGATATCTGAACAGATTATTGCGGAAGGTAGCCATCTAATGTATAAAGGTCTATATGGCCTGATGGCAAGCGTAAATTTCAGAATTTTCACTATTTGTTGTTTTCGATGTGTTTATTATGAACATTTTAATTTCATATGAAGTGTTGTTATCACTTTAGTTTGACCACGAAAGCATATATTTCGTTAGAGCATTTAAGTCATGTAAACTTTTTAAGAAAGGTTTACTTCTTTCTTAAATAAGGTATAACTGTCTACAATATCCCCGGCTCCGTGTCTAAAGTACTAGTATATAACTATACCGGATATCTTCTGACTAGCTCTGTGTCTTAAGTATACAATGTAACTCTCTGTGATATTCTTCGGCTAGTCCTGCGTCTAAAGTATAACTCTCTGTGATATTCTTCGGCTAGCTCTGTGTCTAATCTGATGCGACATTTCAATATTAACCGACTCCCTGCGTCTTTTTCTTTCAGAGCTACAGTGTGATTTCAAAACAGCAAGAAAAGATTTCCTAAACTCGGCAGAGACAAAGTTGTACAGTAGGGGATTAATGCTGGAATTGGTGTGGAGCAGTAACAAAGCCACGAACATAACAGTTTTAACAGCGGGAGATGGACAGTCGGCGATGACGACACCACTGGCCTCCAGTAGCAGCATTAGGTGTGCTGGCCCCCAGCAGAGTACAAAGAAGAAGGCCACTAGGGCTATCAGGACGATGAGCCGAGTACTGGAGGATTTGGCCGCCCTCACATAGGGCGCTGACTCCAGTTGCGTTCTCTCCATCTCTGTCATGTCTCTCCGGACTTCTCTGATGATTAAAACCGAGATGACTGGTAATACGGTAGCTGGCAGGAAGAAATCACACCCAGACACCAACCCAATGTACACGTAATACTCCGTCTGGCCGTTCACACACAGGTTACACCCGCCACCCTCAGTTCCACGATGAAATATGATGATAGGGATGTTAATACTGCATATGACAGCCCATATGGCGCCGCTGGTCCAGATGGCACTACGGCGGCTCAGCACACCTCTGCACTGGAGAGGCCGAGTAATTCCTATGTACCGCAGAACACATATAGACACCAGGGAATAAATACTGACTCCCATAGTTACGTAACTGAAGTAGAAGGAAACTTTACACACAGAATCTCCAAACTGAATTGTCCCCTCACTGGCGTAGATGGACACTTGAATAGGGACACATATCAGGATAAACAGGAGATCGGCCACGGCCAGGTTCAGGAACAAACAGTTGATGTACATGTTCCTTTTCACCACGATAATAACCAGCACATTGCCTATGATACCAATAACAGACACCAGGCATAACACCACCGGAAGTACGGAGTTAAACAGACTGGTATCCAAGGTGAATGTGAGGTTGCCATGGTCACAGGTAGTTGTCACATTGGCATTCATGTTGTAACATTCGAAGTCCGACATGTTCCACACTTCTGGTAAAGACAGTTCCGAAGATACGAGTGAATTCACTAACAGCGCTTCGCTTAGAAAGTGAATCGCTTTTCACGTTTTACAGTATATTTAAAACCTGAAGTTTCTTTACGCCGACTCTCAATGAAATCTGACAGAAATGTCGAGGCAGCGGTTGTTACTTTGAAAGATAACTGTACCGTGTCGGTCTTCAATAGCTTAGATAAATACGTTATCCGTGTTTCTCGACAGAAAAGCTGTTTTCCCGAGCATTCAACAACGTAATGGCCTATGCAACTTTAAACCTGTCACTTCTATCTTGAAATGATTGAAAGGAATAAATGTCTCAATATCCTTCATCCGATATTTTCAAAAGCAAGCCAATGTTTTGCAACAACATTACGAAATCGAATAAGAAGATATGAAAGCCTCCTCGAATAATACAGTATGATTCTAGCTGGTGCCCAAAGGAATATTTTAAAGTATACACACAGACAGTGTTGGTAGTGGATTGCCTACCATGTGCGACCATTGGTCAGTCTCCAGATATTCCAAGGACAGTGGACTGCGTCCCTCACGTGCCTGGTGGACAGCCCGTGTGTACCCATTGTAGCCCATATCAGCCAGATGCGGTCCGAGTTCTGAGGTAACCTGGTCCACTCACTATACTTGAAGCTTACAACGTTTTAAAGACGTTGGCTGGTTTTACCGCCATTAGCTGAGGTTTCCCAGGGGACAGGTCGTTTCCAGTTCGGCGAAAAAATATTTGATACAGGAATCACACACATGTGACAGCGGAGATGAAGCACACAGTTTCAAAGCCGCCTTAGCCCCATTTTAGTTTTTTAGCACTCTCTTAGTCAGTGGCTCTTCTGGATAGCCGAACACATTTAATCTGTAACCGGAAGAAAATGAAATTAGTTGACTATTTGCGTACTCCAAGGTATAACTTTACACCACACAAGTCGATCTAAGCTTTATAATGTGAATTGCTTACCACGCTTGACTCAGTACCAGTATCACGCTGCATATAGGCTGCTTTTTTCTTGTTGACTCAACGAAACTGATCTTTGAACTATCATCCGGCTGTTTCTGCAGGTGTTTGTAACGATATATGAAATATTCCTAGATTTTTTGTTTGAAGTGTTACCGCTTATGCACTAGCTTTAATGCTAATTTAGTACTTGGAATCATTTGCCATGAACACCGGTTAACCACTAAAGGTCTATGGAATTATATGTGTGGGGATACAGGATGTTCAGTGTTGGTACTCGGGGGGTGGGGGGGGAGGGGATTACGTCAGATCATTTGCATCGCCGTGTTAATGTAACCGGATCTGACCGTTCTTTATCATCAAGTGATGCATACTATAAATGTGTTACCCTAAGGGTCAGGAAGCTACTGTGCCAGTAAGAGAGCCTCTTTTTTTGTATAAGCACATGCCTGCTGGGACCACTTTAGCTTTACCTGCAGGGTGTGTGTCTTAGCATTCTGTAGATGATAGTGTTCCGAGCTCACACCAGGCGTAGGGAGTGTCACTGCACGGTCAAGTAGGAAACCTAAGGAGTTCATTTTGATCACGTCACATTGTTTACACAACTTGGATGTCGATTTGCATCCACAGAATTCAGTCATTAATTTCCCTAGCTTAATAATATCTTATTAATCTCCAGGAACAGAAGTCAAATATAACATATTACTGTTGTCCCTTACTTTACATTATTCTACTAAAAACGTGTCACAGAAGTGACCAGGGTAAGTGTAGGCTGTGAATGAGTCGTTTACATGACGTAGATCTGTTAATGACACGTATGTCTATAGGTTATATATATAGAATCAAAAACACCGATTATTTTACATGTATTCCACTTAGTAATTTCCAGGATCAACCGTGCTGTTACTTTTATATACATGTTTCTTGTCAGAAAATAATTAATACCAGTATATTGTGGGCGAGAAATAGATGAAACCATCTGTCATAACTGTGATTTGTTCCCCACTATATCTCCGTTTTGATTGTCATTTTACTCCTACGGCTTATAATGGCGGCCACGCGTTTTTATAACTTCGAAGTCAGGTTATTAACAATTCTGTTGCAAGTTTAACTAGACTAGGCCGACAAAGGCACGTATGGTATTATTGAAAATGCATTCATGATTACCGTAGACAAAATGGAGTTTGTACTGACTTATGGTTTACGTGTGCCAGTGGCGTCTGCCTTAATTCACTCTGTCAAGAAACAAGACGTGAATGGCCCTGAAAAGGGCACAATATTAATATGAAGGAATGATAGGTATACTGAGTTTTAATTAGGTTTCTCATTTCTCCAATGCCACGTCGTCAATACCCTGCGGCTGGCCGGAGATTTCTCATTACCTCAGCACCACTGCGCCGCCTGCGACTTATTATCTAAATTACTGGATTTCTGATAACCAAAAGGTGAGAGTGCAAATATCACAAGCTGAGGCTTGAGCAGGTGCCCGTACATACGTTTCCGTGAAATGAACGTAATGTTAGAAAACAAGTTATATGAGTATTGAAAATATATATCAGCTAGATTATTTCATAGGAATGAAGATTATTTTGTCAGATGACTTCTGAATATAAACACAAGAACCGTGTCTGGTGAAGTTTAATTTTAATTCTAAAACTGTTGACAAAAGACTACGTTTCTCATAAGTCTCTTAAACATTTCTCAATCATTGGTTATTTTAGATAAGACCAGAGATCCCCCAGAGCGTGCATTAACCCCCTCACCCTCAGTGAACATGTGATAGACATACCAGACAATAACCCTCAGCGTCGTCAATCCTTAGCGCGACATCGGGGTTTACTTGCAATAATTAGTATCAATGGACTAATACAGTCAGATCTGTTTCAGAACACAGATATAAAACTCAACTTAACAACAAGAGAGGTGTTCGTATCTCATTAACAAAAACAATTGCACTGCCTAAGGACAACGGAGAGTGTGTTTTTGATTTATTTATTTTTTTGCTGAGAGAGAGAAAGAGAGAGAGAGAGATAGTGACCATAAGTTGTAACGTATAACCTAGCTTCATTCATATCATCTTCACGTATGTATAGCGTATCTCAATGCTGGTCTACGGGTCCCTACAAACTGTGAAGATAATTGTATCTAATGTTGTCAACTAGCCAACAGGTGTCAGTTTATCCAACTTGGTTTATCACACATGTCTACTCTACAGCGTGGTACCGTCCAGCTGGTGGTGGTGGGTTGACCGAGGCTGGGAAGGTACCCACACCTTGGGGTACGGATTAGATGTCATTACCACTCCTGAACTTCAACAATCCCTTGTCTTCTTTTTGCTTCTAAATTTCAAAGTTTCGGTTACTCACCAAAATGCATTTTCGGACATGAAAATTAAGCAATTTTTAGAATTATCACCAAATTCTTTTTCAGGCTTACAAAAACATTTTATTGGATAATAAAATTAGTCGATTTGCTTGAAATGTAGTGAGAGATTGCACTCCTGTGTTGTACACACATAATTGAAATTTCCAAGGAGAAAAAACACATACAAGTAGTACCTGTTTCTACCAGTATGTTTTCAGCTGTACCTCACTAGTATGTGGTGTGTATAATCTGAGGTGTTATGCTATCCAATGATTGAATTTAACATCCCTTGCTGATTCTAACACCCATTGATATTTGGCACCCTATCTCTAATGAAGTAACACATTCACCAGGAAAACACATGGTTACAATTACCAGTGTTCGAATTCAGTATTAGCACACCAATCAAGAATATATATAATGTAACATTGCATATAAATATAATTTTATGAAGGAAAGTCTGGCTGCACGATCTTGCTGATGACATATAGTTTTCGAGATAAAAATATCTTCCGGGTTGAAGACTTCATCCGTCACAGAGCCAGTTGTTGTTGTTGCATAACCTAAGTGGTTTTATATCAACAAGCAGGTCTTCAAAATCGCATTACAAAGCTTGCCTAATTAAAAGACACTGTGTAAATGTCACCAATAAACGTGAACTTACAGTTTTCTTCAGTGCCGTCTTGCTGCCACCAGGGGTCACTGTCAGGGCATGGGACTTTGGATCAACAGTCACTAGAGTATGCTAGGTACTGTTTCTTTTCTTCCGGTTCCCATGCAACAACTTACAGTGAACACCTTATCACTACAACGACGAACGATTTGATATGGAGTCAAGTAGATGCGAGACCGACAATTCCGGTTGTCTCCCGTTCACGTATTACCTGCAGTGTGATATGAGCACTCTCCTACATGTAATGACTGCCAGGTGCAGACTATCTACCTGTATGTCAATCACCGCGACAATTACACTGTCATGGAATTACACAAATCCATTTAGAATATATAGTAAAACCCATTTGACTACATGTAAATGTAGATGATGAATTTCTAAATTCTATACAAAAAACATATTTTCTAGAAAACAGGCTTAATGAAATGATAATTTAATGAATAAACCAAGTGCTAATGGTATTATAAACTACAATACGTACTGACAACGCAGTTCACCTCTTCCAACCATCGCCTATATAACCCTTTATCAGGTGCCCGCATGCCCATTATCCCCTCCTCTCGCACATAGTCAAAAACATGTGCAATATTCGTGTAACGTACATATATAGACCAGAAGTGGCTTGTCAGTAAGAAACTATACCAGCAGTGCATGCATTTTATACCAGTATATCTCGAGTAGCAACTAACGTAATGCTGTATCCTGCACAGTACTTTACAAAACGCATACTGCAGTTTAAACTGAGATGCCCCGGGGATTTCCATAAGAGTACCAAGCTAAGTGCCTCTGCGTCAAATCTGTGTCCTCTATATAACATACAGTGTGTATATCTTCCAAACTAGAACTATCTTACAGCACCAATTACCTTTAATTATAGCGCCGAATTTAAGAAATATATCCCCTGGGCTGTAAAAGGGGCAGCCAATAGCTATCAGAATATGGGATATGACTAATTTAACCAGCAGGGGGCGCTGTATAGAGAGGATAATGTTGTGCAAACAGCCGTTGGAGCAGGCACCCTGAGTGCCAGAGATTCCTGGAACTCATCTATGAGATGATCACGTCTGTCATTTCAATTTCCCAGGAAACCCAGAGAGAAAGTGTACATATGCAATAAATTTGACAGAAGCAAGTAATGTTATACATGATCATGTTTGGTATTTAGGTCATATAATTTGATTTAACAATATGTGTTAAACATACTATTAAAAACACGACCTCCAGTCAGTAGTTAATAAGTAGTTACACCTGTCCCAAGGTAGCTTTCATCTTAAACCTGACCCAAAGACGTGTATATTATTCATGCCTATAAATTGGGTGAAATCAAGACGTCCCACGGCTGACAACACCGCTAAGGCAAGATGATCCATTGTATCAGTTCTATATAACATTATCATTTATTTTGAGAAAATTATTGGCAGGGGTCCCTAACAGGCGGAAGATCGTCACTTGGCCGACTTTCCTCGGACTTTGCTTTTCTTTTTAGATAGGAATTCATTAAGCCAATAGATTCTTTAAAATATGAGCATCAGGGATTGTTTTCTAGTAAAAGATAAAAACTAAAAACGTGAAAATGAAATTGTTTATGGATTAAGGTTTTAAAATCGAATTAAAATTTGATACTGCATTCACAGGGCAATATATATACGGTACTTCTATAAACCAGTTTACTGCCAAACGTCTGCTATTGCTCTGTACTACAGTGAAAGCAATGAGGCTAGAATCCTACGCATTAACAGTTCAGAGATGTCTGGAAGAAATGGGCTCATTACTTTTAGAGATTTACTTAATAGCCTTAAATGTTCAGCTCTTTGAAATGGCCTGCACGTGTGATACATCATGACTTGTAGAAAACGCCACATGTGCCTCTGTGTGCGCTGCTGCTGCCTAATTGACCATACAAACTGCTACACAGTTCTATTCTGCCAGAACAACCACCACAGGTTATCACTGGTCATAAACACACACACACACACGCACGCACGCACACACGAACAGTATTATGAAATGGATCAAGGCTTGTTTGCCGAAAAGGTTCAATATTCACTGTGGCAGTTTTAATTGGCCAAGGTTTTTGTACCACACGCCCAGTAGAAATTAATGCTTTTACTGTTAATCCAAGAAATTAGGAACAATACCTCAGTCTGTCAGCACCTCCACCGCCTCTCTTGGCCTTACATAGCACTGTCTCCTGACATAGCCTCAGGTCGCTGTTGCCAATACAAATGTCTCGAATCTACAGGGTGCAGCCATAGTCGATGATTCCAAATTCTGAACACGTGGATGATATTAATCCTGTACTGCCCTATGGCTGGGGCTATTACATCTAATAGAAGTAATTTCCCTTTAGTAAACGACCTAAAGAGGTGACAATTCAACAATGCTATAATGATTCCCCTGGGGATAGTTTCTCTTCATTTGATTGTCCTTTCTATATTATTCAAACAGCAATTTAAAGGCAATTAGCTAAAAAGCACATGTAATTACCCAGTATAAGGTCAGAAGAGCAATTTAGTGCGATCGTGCGGAGGATATTATGGTGCATATAGTAACATGTACCAACATGTACCAACATGTACCGACACGTACCCCGGTACCAGGATGTACCAAGCTAGACCAACATGCACCAACGTGTACCGACACGTACCAAGATAGACCAACATGCACCAGGATGTACCAAGATAAACCAACATGTACTAACATGTACCAAGTTAGACCAACATGTACCAACATGTACCAAGTTAGACCAACATGTACCAACATGCACCAAGTTAGACCAACATGTACCAACATGTACCAAGATAAACCAACATGTACCAAGTTAGACCAACATGTACCTAGATAAACCAACATGTACCAACATGTACCAAGTTAGACCAACATGTACCAACATGTACCAAGATAAACCAAGATGTACCAAGATAAACCAATATGTACCACTTTAGACCAACATGTTCCAAAATGTGCCAAGATTAACCAATATTTACCACTATGTACCAAATGTACCAAGAAATATCATTTCTTTTTCTCGCCCAAATATCATGGAGGCGTTAAAAAAAGTAACGTTGTTTGAATTTTTCCTTAATCGTGTAAATTATATATTGAGATAATTAAATCGGTAAAATCGTTATATGTATATGTAACGCATAAAACATTTGCCTTGTCCTCATATTGTGTAAACCATTCGGATTGAGAAATTTCAAATCTTAATTATGAGCTCAACAACGTGTTAGGTATTAGGACACGGTTGTTTAAAAGTTGCGGGTAATTGCTGTCAAATTTTCACAGACAGATGTATGTTTGGGATCTTCAGAAGTACCTGCTAAGGCCAATACGGAGCGGCCTGAAACTTGGCACACTTACCGCAAATACTGCAGGCTACATCACCCCGTCGCTCGTTTGTAAATTCTGTGCATGGCATACGCACAATCAAACCGTAAATCCAAATTCTCGGTTTGACGTTTGGGTCGGGTGATGTAGCCGGTAAGCGTGCCAAGTTTTAGGCCGCTCCGATGCCAGGCAGTATTTTATTTCGATTATTATGTTTAAAATTGTGGAATCTTGTTTCACAAGCTTACTCTATTTTATTGTCTCTATGGAGGTATATGGAGACTTTACGACATTCGGTTTGAAGGCTTTAAGCACTTGTTATAGTTTATTTTTGCATTGTATTGGATTAATGTGGCAGTCTAAGGTTGTCCTAGGTGGTTTTCAAGTTTATGCATCCGGTTTTAATATCATTTAGCGATTTTACGACAATCGTTTACTATCCAATCAAGGTGACAGCCGAGCGTGGTAAATGTTAAGTGTCGTTTCCCACCATGACATATTAACTACTTACATAACTTTCCTTAAACGTTTGGCCATTTTTGTAAGACACCTAGGATCATAGGTATATCTAAGGTTTGATATATTTTTGCCGATTAAGAATAAAGCCACCCTTTAAATCCCATCTTTAATTAACACGCGTTCTTTTTTTGCGACGTCAAATACTGAATCAAATCTTTAACCACGGCACAGAATGCACAGCGTTCACTGAAGTTCAATTCTGAAGTCAGATGGGGATGGGTATCTTGGTAGATTTTAACTCGAGTTAAAACTACTCCCTGGTAGATGCTTATACGAAATGAATGTTATGTATAGCCGATTTTACCTGAATGGTCACTTACAGATGTTGGGATGGGTGCTTAGATCATTTAAATCAATTAAAATTTTGCATGATCTTCATTAGCAATACTTATCACCTATCTTGTCTAAGTTAAAGTGTTAAAAGCAGATGTCACATTCACCTATGTGTTTCAAGTCAGTACCAATTCAACGAGGGGGTTTATATATTGTACTTGTATTAAGTCACCCTGCCAGCACCCTCAGCTACGATTTGCTTAGAGAGCTGAAATCAAACACAGATCACCTGTCAAAACGTGCATGCCACGGAATGATTGAGACGTGACTTAATTCTGATACGATGATGATCCACATACTACCTGTAGAACAACACATACAGTACGCATGCAGGACCTGGCCACGCTTTCTTTCAAGTTTCAGGAGCTTTGAGACATTTTATACACTGGAAAAAGCATGGTGAGGCGTTTGCCCAGCAGTAAATAATGATGACGACGATGATGATGAATCAATTTTATATTATCTATGTAACATTACATATACCCGTAACAATAAGCACGCTAGTTCAACAATATAGACTGGATAATACACTGCCAATGAGCCCGGGCCCGACATATACAGAGGTACCATAACATGCCGAGCGATAGCGATAGTATAATATACAACCGTACAAGTCTCCTTCAACTGACCTATGATCGCTGACCACTCGTGAGGTGTACTGACCTATAAACAACTCTCCGTCTCTCAAGAAAGGTGTTAGACCCTTCTACTTCCCGTCATTCTGTCCTAGTAGCTGGCCGTGTCCGTACCACCGAGGTTATACTATATACCAGCTGGTTTATGCGCTCCCAGTGCGTGCTCAGCCCGAGGTACAACTAAGTAAACCACTGTAGCCTCAGCTGCCGCCTGGCTGGTTGTTGCTGGACTATTGATGTTTGATTATTGATTACTATCAATGAAAAATTACAACGAGTTGTGAACTCTTTTAAGTTCCTGCGTTTTCTTCTTGTTCTTTGAGCATAAGGAATGATTCGTTTGTCATCATTTCATTTCAAGCCACGATGTCCCATTGATAAAACATGATGATAAAACAATACCATTACTGTTATTTGTATGATGGATATACTGTTTATAAACAGTTATACTGTATATGAGGAAATATGTTTATATAACCAACGCGTACATGGTTTTCATGCGCGTATATCGCACCTCAGCTAAGGTTGATGTACCTGGAGAAAACATCTTATTTCTTCACCCGTCAATCACACACGTGTGCTACGCATTACTAAGCTGAAACAGGTCCCATTTTAATACTTTCAGTCCGTCAAATATTAAAACATATCAAGAACAGAGAAGCTGGTTACGAAGCAACTGTTGGTAGCCACGATTCTGAAATGCACTCCGGTCTACGTTAATTTAAATGGACTGGAAGCCAGGACGTAGCGTGCAGTTTTAGCTTTATTTAAAAACAACTTTTACCGATGCAGTCGGGTCTAGTGGCATATACTGTTAACACAATCCTCAGGAAATTATCGAAGCTTCCTTCTTATTTTGCTTTCTCTTTTATAATTTGCAATCTTTATTTATTTTACTTCGTCTCATGTTCTTTTTTCTTCCAGCATTCGTGTTTCTGTCAGCCTTCTGCTCTTAATTTTTTTGCCATTTAGCCGTTTAGTATTGTAAGGCGATAGAAACAATGAAATGTTTCTATCTGTCGTGTCCGAAATAGTCGCTGTTTATCGTTTTACCTGAATAATCCTTATAGTTCCTTCTGCACTCTATACATGCGCATGCGGAACATTAACATTACCTCGGCAATATTCAGTTACTTGTACGGCGTTCTATGTATCACTGGTACATTAGTGGTCATTTTGGACAATGCCAAAGTTGACATACTCTTCTGTACTTAAAGTGTTCGCTGTCACCCTGGGTTTGCTGGAGACAGGTTTGTACACTGTCAGCGTCACGGGTTGGCCCTCACTTGTCTATATCTTCAGGGACGCAGGTTTCCACATCGACCTCTGCGGAGCTAACTTGACAACGGACGCCAACTGGTCAGTCTCTGGGGATAGTGGGCATCAGGGTAGCCCTGGCTGTCCGGAACAGGAGCAGGGTCTAAACCTGGTCTACACTGTGGCTATATCGTTACAGGTCGTGTTGCCAGCTCTAGGTTATTTTTACGACCACTATGGTGTGATCCGCACCCGAGTATTGTCCATGTAAGTTGAGATGTTAATATTAAGAATGTGTACAGAAACGTACCAGAAGTCAGAATATAAGTTTCTCAACACTAGATACCAGAAATACACAAGAAAGCATTTTAGATGACATACTGTCCCTGATTTATATAAAAAACTTTGTATTCTGTATCAATAAATCCTTCTTCAAGAGGAAAACAACTAATGTTATTGGACTATTAAAATGCTGCTCTTTAAAGCAAGATAAAGTTGCAGTCTTCTTTGCGAATATGACTTGAATTTAAATAGGAAATACGATAGCGTATAAACAGTGGGTTAATGGTTGATGAATCGTCTCGCTATTTCGAGTCTCGCATAGTGTACTCGTCTTTGGCTCTAGTAAGTGGAGCACCCATTGTTAACACAAAGAAATGGCGTAAAAGAGATGCTTGAAGCGTACAGGGGAAAACGACAGTGGCTGAATAGTGTTTGGATGGAGCGAAATAGATACAGTGAAAACGTTGCATAATAATAGAATCTGCTGTATGGGCCCCTACAAAATAATTCGTACAGTGTTAGCTCACCCTTTGAGAAGTGCTACAAGTTTATTCCTCAAACCTTGGTCTCTGTTACTTTTGCCAAAGAGTGCATGGACTTGGGTATGTTATTGGAGATCAAGGCCCCGTAACTCGAAAGCATCTCGCATTGCGACCGAGCGCAATCGTCTAGATTCCACAACTCGCCCATACTCGCCCCATATAATACATTGTAGCCTCTCGCTATTCGCAATACGCGTTGCTTTGGAGTTACGGGGCCAGGGCGAAATTGAATTAGCGGACGCCAGGGATCGAGTGAGTGACCAGTATCTATTTGCGATTTGCAAGTTAAGATGCTGACACTCGTTTTCGTTAATGAACCGATAGAGTGCAGCACCAGCAGCGACATGCGTTAACGTCTATTTATTTATTTATTTATTTATTTATTTATTTATTTATTTATTTATACCTCAGTTTTCAATTAAAGCTAAATCTAATTATAACATAAACCGCAGTATTTACATCACTGGAACTGTCGGTTAAGTGTGATAATCCTGACTTCTTTTCTCTTAAGGTTGAGATGTGTCTACTAGTATGTAGTCCCCATTATATATTTACAACATCTTTTTCTTTGCAGACTTTTCAATCTTAGTGGATGCTTCCTCATTGCCTTTTCTGAACCAGGTAACTATGTTATATCGCGGATTCTGTTGAATATGTAAACACATGTGCATGTGAATATGTGGTCCACACAGGGTATAGAAATACTTGTTAAGGCATAGACATATAACACTCATACAAAAGGAAGGTAGCCGTTGCCTTGCCAGGTTCACTTTGGGACTTCCTTAAAGATATTTACATTTGGTAGGGCTTCCCTTTATCCTTCATCATTGTCTGTTATGTTCACCCTCTATACATGTAGAGAACCATTTAATGATAAACACTAAAACTAATTTTGCAAACTAAGGATAATTTTTCAAATTGCTAACGTGAACATTGTTCTTTGTGTGTTTTAGGACTGGAATGGCTCCTGTATCCGGGTGCAACCCTCCATTTCTTGGGGGGTGGGATGCTAATGACTACAGACATGCAGCTAACGTCTTTATTCCCTGCTAAGAAATCCTTTATTGCCACTCTTGTCTCTGGTGCAGCCGACATGAGCAACTTCAGCTTTGTGTTGGTCAAGGTAATATGCAACGATTTTCCAGAGTTTTACATAAGATTTGAATAATAATAGTGTCTCTTCGAAATGCACAACATTGCCGAAAGTAATCGGGTTCAAAGATGCAGACCTGTAAACAGCTAATCCACTCATGGACGATTTCTTTTTTGTGCCCATCTCCAGTTGGCGTATGATGCCGGGATACCGTACCGTCTGTCTTTGATTGCCATGGGGTGTGGAACACTTGTTATTGCCACCGCCACCACCATTGTGCTGCCACCTCGTGAGTCAATGTTAGACAATGACAAGGACAGACATCCAGATGTCAGTGACATCAAATGCTCTGACAGCTGCCTGGTGTCCTGCAGTGAGACGATCTACGTCATTTCTCCAGTGGACTCCGAGGTATCTGCCGAATCTTCAAGTGGCACAAAAGTATGTATAACAGTACTGCTTAATCATTTTGAAATGTTCAGTTAAACTTGCAATTATCTAAATGATACCATCACCGATTAATTAAAATTAAACAATTTCACCTAATATAACTGAACATATGTCCAACTTTTCTTTTCGATGAATCCGTCCAATTGCTATCACATTAATGGATACTAAGAACAAAGAAGATGCTGGTTTTTGGGATAACCCTGCTGTGGAAGTTGATCCAGAAATCACAGACGACCCAGGTGCAATTTTGACAAGTTTCACACGTGGTGACACATCAGACTTTTCAAACTGTGACAAGAAGAAAAACGCCGAGATAAGTGGAGAGACAGCCCTTAAAAACGGAAGAGTAGATATTGCCACTATAACCGGCCAAGAGAAGCCCTCCACAGAAAGGGTCGGCTTATCTGTTTCCAAGGCTGGACAGGATTCTGCAACCAAAAATGAAAAACGCTTGCCATTCAGTGTCGTGTTGAAGGGCGCAATGTTTTGGATGACACAATTTTGGTTTTGCGGAAATTCCTTCTTGATTGTTTCATACTTCGGCAGCTTTAATGCCATGATAGAGTACAGATCATACGGGGATGTTAATGCAAGTAAGTGCACATATATCTTTACCTACTTCAATTATGACCACTAAAATAGAAATGAACGCTTTCTATAGCTACACATATTATCGATATGCTGATACATGCATACGTTCAAAGATGAACGTTAAGAGTAGTTTCAACACATCTGTTTTATGTTTATATTTGGACTGAAAAAAATGACTTATTAATAGTTGTTTCCTGGCTGCTTTCATGTCTGGACTTCAGTTACATGAGTTATATTTACGTTTATTCACAAGAACATAACGCTGCAGCACACTTGTCAGTCGCGAAGTCATGTTTCGATTAATCATAGAAGTAGAGAAAATCAAAGCAATGTCGGTGTCACGAAACTGAGGGTTCGTGAGACAGAAAGTCCGCCCTCCATATAGTTATAATGGCTAGGGTTAATTTGACCTAAGTACATTGTAGGTCAGAATCTAGGGCGAGGCTCATTTGTACAAATAAATGGGAAGCGGACTCTCTGTCATGGGGGACCTTCTGGTACATGACACCGGTAAGTAAATTGTTACCCCAATGGCGTCATGCAATCCTCAGGGCTACGTTTTTTTTAATGTGTATCAAATGAATTGCCTTAAACTATATTTTGTTCAATTAGAAGCAGATTATCATTTTTCTACATTTCAGTCAGCCATTACACCAATGTCTTTGGTTATCTACAGCTTGGTATCAGCATGCCTCTGGCCATATTTGCCGGCCATTTGGTCAACAGACTACACAGTGGGGAGGACAGAATACACGGTCTCCGTTTTTTTCTCCTCCCTCTCCATCTCTCTTTTTCTCTCTTCATCCTCTCTCTCTCTCTTCATTACACTCTCTCTCTGTCTCTTTCTCTGACTGAGCAAATCTTTGCATGGATGGACATCTGCATATTTTTAGGATAATGCAGCATGTGTACAATATAAACAGGCGATAAACACAACTCATGCAAAAACCTGCTGTACGAGTCAAGTATTGAAGTCACACGTGTTTTGGTTTTAATGGTGCATGCAGTGGCGGATTTAGAGGTGGGCCAGCGGGGTCCTACCCCCCCCCCCCCCCCCCCCCCCCCCCCCCCCACACACACACACACACACACACCACCACCACCACCACCACCACCTTCGGTTTCTGAAAAAAATCATACTGATATTCCCCTCTTGGAATAAGAATTTTGACCAGCTGATTTATAATTCTTAACCGTTCCAAATGGCACTGTTTGCCCTCCCAAAACACCCCAAAGTGGACCTAGGGTCGACTTTGCATCCGAGGCCTGTCAATCCTGAAAAATCGGACCCCCTCTTGAAATAATCCTGGATGCACCCCTAACATGTATGTCCCTTTCAGCTGAACCAAAGACGTTCATTGGTCCATTCCTAGTCACGTGTATGTCGGGACTGCTGCTGTGGGTGACATGCGCAGTGCCGGTATTGGAGGTACACTACGTGGCCATGCTTCTTCACTGCGTACTGCGGACATTCACGTACGGGGTGCATCTCGCGTTCCTTGTGTATGCGTAAGTATACTTCCCTATTGCATGACTGTATCATGTATCATGTCGCTATATGTACATGTATATTGATTGTTATGTATTATCAGTCAGATTACTTCCAATAAAACATCCAAGTTAAGTTTCTGGCTCGTTGGTCACCTTGTAGCTCTATAATCAGTCACAGGGGTGTTTCATCACTGAGGTTATGTTACTGCTTCTAGAGCTGGATTTAATTCTCTATTTACCTTGATCATAACGTGTAGTTGCCCTAGTAATAATAATAATAACAATAATAATAATAATAATGATAATAATAAAAATAAAATTAATAATTATAATAACAACAGCAACAACAATAAAAATAATAATAATAATATCTATTATTATTATTATTATTATTATTATTATTATTATTATTATTATTATTAATTCTTGATGTTTTTGTTTATGTGCTGTTGAGAGAGACATCCGTAGATGTCTCTTAAGAACGGGGCTTACTAAATTCTATACTAGTACAAAGCTTATATAAAATCGAATGTAGCAGCACAGTGCGGTCATTTGCTTTTATATTACGCAGCAAAGACACGTCTCAAAATTGAATAATATATTTTTCAGTTTGCCACACGAACATTTTGGGAAAGTATTTAGCATTCAGCGGGCCATAATGACGGCGGTCACTGCTGTACAGTACATCATGTTCTCCTGGCTGAAGAATGGGCTCAATAGTGACCCACTTTATGTAAGTACGGCATAGGATTGTTTTCAGTCATTTCTCAAAATAGATTATTTTTATAATCTACATAACTAGCAAAATGCGTATCTTCTGTAAAGCGATCTATATATATGTCAACTAATCAGAGTGCGTACCCTAGATATCAGACGGAGGGAAATACTACATAAGTGACAAATTAAAACGGGAAAATTGGGTATCTCTGTGTATTTAGAAACATATCATTAATACTGTTTTATTTCATCGCTGTGCTAGATTGCTCCATATTTATAACTACCGTATTCTGTTCAGAGATCATCTTCATACATGAATAGCTTTCACAGTGGATGATAGTGGTCAGATCCCGCTGTGCTATGAATCTTATCTACATGTGTTGAAAATCTTCATTTTCATTATTTTCAGTTCAGTCTAACTTTATGTGGTACAGCCTGTGCGACGCTCTGTCTTCCGTTCTATCTCATTAGACGCCCGGCCGTGTCGCAGACATGAAATGACATAGTTGATGCTGAGACTACTTAATAACAGATTGTGTTAGTTGTCTCAGAATATAAGTTACATACCTGATGCTGAGACTACTTAATAACAGATTGTGTTAGTTGTCTCAGAATATAAGTTATATACCTGATGTTGAGACTACTTAATAACAGAGTGTGTTAGTTGTCTCAGAATAGAAGTTACATACCTGATGTTGAGACTACTTAATAACAGATTGTGTTAGTTGTCTCAGAATATAAGTTACATACCTGATGTTGAGACTACTTAATAACAGATTGTGTTAGTTGTCTCAGAATATAAGTTA
>NW_019775565.1:163742-192688 GCF_001039355.2 Lingula anatina | reverse complement strand
GTTTTTTTTCTCAAAATGGAAAGTTTCGCAAAGGTAGCGCAGTCTATCAGGTATGTAATAATGATAGATTTAAACTGATATCTGCATATCAGGTGACCAAGGTGACCGATTACTCATAAATAATAATTTCTCCAGTTCTTGAATCTTTCACAGGCAGATTTCATTGACCATACTGATAGTCATAACACACATGATATTGCTTGTGTAAAACATTTTATAGCAAAGCTATTTGAGGTAACATGGACTTATTTATCCCATGTGCAAGTAAAATTATCAAGCGACCGGGCCTAAGAGGCCCGGTTTCCAGGAAATGGGACTAACTTTTGGAAAAGTTAATTTCTACATATGTTGTAAATTATTTCAAAACTAATTATTTATCCATTGATGGGGTATAAGTTGCTTGAGGATTACATGAAAGGAACAGGCTCAAAACCTCATGCGAACGAAGAGAGAGCAAAAGATACATGGGTCCGGGCCTGCGAGGCCCCTGAAAGGTGATTGAGGGTTAAACATCTCAGACAAGACGTGACATTGTCGACTTGACTACCTCAAATCTCACAGGGGGTCTTTATTTATTATCGTAACAGTATACATACAGAGGGCACTGTGATCAGTGGTGCGTTTGATGGCGGATTACGTAAGGTGATTCAGACAGACAACGGCATACATGCCTCAACTACGTAGATAGATATTTTATTTGAATTTATTTTAGAGATAGATATTTTATTTTGAATTAATAGCAGAAACACGAAATTAAAATAAATACTTTATCTTTACATAGATAGATATTCTGTTTTATAGATATATATTTTTTATTCTGATATGTTAGCAGAAACACACGAAATAAATATTTTCTCTTTCACAATATCAGCAAGTTAAGCAATCAAAATAGAGAAAAGAAGCATATTTACACATCATAAGTATATTTTCTTGCTGAAAAACGTGACTGTTCCGAAATCCAATTTAATAAAAATCTCTCCCACGCCAGCTATGAGCAGACAACCACACCGAACATGTACTACAGTTTGTACGCTCCCGAACACACATACAATTTTCATAAAGAACCCTTGTCAAGAGACCTTTTTGCACAAGGTCATGAGATGGCATATAAAATCTGACTGCTACAATTCGTTCATGAATGCTGTTTAGCGTCAATTAATGTACATGCTGTTATGTTACCTATGCTGAGCATGGGGTTAGATTTTGTAAGTGACATTTGCTACCCCTTCCACGCGCTCGGCTTTGTCACTTTGCACATATCTATCGGTATCTCTGTTGGCTATATCCACAGAGTACTCGTGTACGTAAAAGTTTCCATCTCTACGTAAGGTGTAACAATGCCTAAACGGGTTGTCTGATGTACCATTCCTTTACTGAGCACATTAGTTGGTACATTAGTTACCTGTATCCTTTATCCGGACCCAACAGGCTCCTTGGACCAAGTTCTACAAGACACAAGTTACTCAGCGTGGTTCCTCTGTCACATTACAGTCTTAGTAATCATTCGCGTAGTCAATTAGTAGTTATCAGGGAACGGTACATGTGACTATGCGTTAAGCTTTTTTAATCCAATAGTTGTAGCTTATTTGCTCTAACAGGGGGACATTTTAAAAAAGTTTCTAATTTCCCTTGCTTATAATTGCTTATTTTATGAAAGTGGATTCCTACATCTGTCCTCCATCACCGCCTGTGTGTATGTTAGATCTCTGTTATATTTTCATGGAGCTGCATTCTAGTTGTGTTTGGCTCTGTCTCCTTGTTTTTGTCATTGATAGTTTTGTCCAACTCAGTCATATCACCGACATTGGCGGCTTTCTTTTCAGCGTCTTCGATGCTCCGCAGAAATCGTGTTCCCGCTCGCGTTAAGCAGAAAAAGAAAACGGCGCCAAACGTGATTATCCCAGCAGACATGAGAACCAATTCGGTGCTTAAAGGCCGGACGATGGCGAACGCTGCAACTAAAGCAACGGTGTCCAGTACGTATATGAGGCCCGCAAGAACCAAGCGATGAAAATGGCTGCCGATGACAGAGCCAAGAGGAGCCCCAAAGATGACAACTGGAACACAAACAGCGACATACTGCCAGCACTCTCCGTCCACGTGGCCCATTATGACATGCCGCCAGAAGAGCCCAACCGAAGTGTTTCCCGCCATCAGCACGATGGAAGTGGGTGTTGCAATTTTCTCGCTGACGCGAAACAGAAGCGTAAGAACAGAAAAACTGCATATATCTAACCCACTACCGGCAAATGACGTAAATATACCACCGAAGAAACCAGTGAGAACCAGAACTATTCCCTTCCACCAGTTGAAGTTTGGTATTTTAGGGAAGGTGCGTCTTTTGTGATAAATATTTAGCCCAAACAAGGCGAAAGCAAATGTAAACCAGATACATACAAAACTTAACTTCTTCTGCGAGGAGGTCAAGGCAGGGTCGACAATCTCAAAACCAAAAACAACTCCAATGATTCCCCCAAAAGTTCCTAAGAAAATTGAATGCCATTCCAGTTGGATTTGCATGTAAATCAATGTGAAGGCCGCCGCCGTCATCCCCACTGACTGGATGGCCACGGAAAAATCCCTGGCCACTGATGGAGGAATACCGAACGCTAGGGTCATCACTGGAAACGCTACGGCGCCCCCTCCCTCACTAGTCATTCCTGAAATATTTCATGAACTGATGTCATATGATAGGAGATATGATTTCCGTAAAATGTGTGATCAGTAAAATATATTAAATGGTGTGATCGTTAGACTTGTTTTTTAAATTTGATTTACTAAACCGTGTCTTCTATCAATCCAAATATTTATAGAAGTGCGCTTGTCCTTTAAGTTAAATTTTTATATGGTCATATAGGCTGCCAAGCAGTTCTATGGCCTTAAGTGATAGTTTTGTGTGGCTTAAATAATGGTTAAATTTAATTTATGATTACACAGAACTTCATATTAGAAATAAAATAAGGTACATCTAAGGACGAGGTTATAAGGTTGTATTAGTTGCACAAACCTGCTACCAAAGACCCAAACACCATTGTTATCGTCATGAAGTATTTCTCAGGAAACAAGTTCCAGTGATTGTGAGCCACCATGACGGCCAGCCAAGCAGAGAGGACAATGACGGAGGGGATGACGACTGCCACAACACGTCTGTAGCGCACCATTACCTTCTTGTACCACTTAGCGTCTTCTGGGAGACTCCTCAGAGCGTCTTGCTGGGTCGGCAGCAGGTGTTGCCCTGAAGGACACCGACACAAAGTAGCAGGTCTCAATGTGTTAACTGGATGTCATAAGTTGGAATAATTCAAAAACAAAATCTACTTATCTGTAAGACCGTGTTTGCATATAGGCCCCAACTGTACTTGATGGGGACAAATTAATTCTCTCCGTTCGCCATTCTTTATCATTTTATGATATTGATTTTTAGACCCAGGATGACTGATATGTCACTTTACAGTACCATTCTTCGTGTTTTCTTAATACAGCAATAGACTACTATTTCAAGAAATGACTTGGACATAAAATTCACCTTCCCAAAAATACTTTCTGATGAATACCCTCAATCTGAAGGGTCGTTTCCTCACGCAGCAACGACAACAAGGAGAGGTGTGGTCGATGACGTGGTCGGTGACGTGGTCGGAGACTATGGCCGGATTGCACTGAAATATAAGTATTTTTATTTTAACCTGGGATATTATTATTATATACCGTATACATAATTAGATATGACGACGATAGATTTGAAGTCTCAGCTATCTGAATCCATCTGAACTCCCTTCAGATTTCAAGAACACGTGTAGACTGCTAACTGGGCAGATTACTAATCTTATTCTTCATGTCGTGCTTGAGGGTAAATATGATATGCTGAGGAGTTTGCACTGTAAATCCCCCTTCAGGTATTTCCTTTCCGAGATCGATACATTAACTAGCGTCCAAATCTTCTCTATTCCAACTCCTTATCAGCTTTATCTTTTAGAAGGGACACATATTCGAGACACCATGTTTTTATCGTTTGATTAGCAAAGATTATATTTTATTGTTTTGTATTGTTTTGTGATTTTGCGGTGTGATAAGACGTAATTGGCAGATGGCGTCATTACTGATCATCTTAGTAATACTGACCGATGCATGAACGTAGGTTTTGACCAATCAGAGTTAAGGACGCATACCAGACTACAACGATATCAAATGACGGTAATGGTGTAAATCATTTCATATGTTACAATTAATACTTGCGTTTTCTGTTTCCCTCGACCCTTGCACATGTGAACTCGTGTCTGCCTTGTCTGTCTCCATTTTGTCTGACGTCATGTCCGTTTTTGGGTCATCCATTCACTTGCATTTGAAGGCACTCGGAATATGTGGCACTGGAACAATTACAAAGATGATAAATAAATCAAATTCCATTCCATCAGTAGCATTAACAAGTAAAATTGATCAATCAAATGAAAGGAAACCAAACGAAATTATCGCCGAAAACGTGTCATAACCAACAGCTTTTGGTACTCCAATCAGTCAGCTACATTGTATGTTCAAATTTTGCACTGGGCGTCGATGACCTCTCACTGGAAAATGCAACATTTAAACATAAATAACCAGATATCATACAAAATGACACAATTGCATGTTGTATGATTCATTATATTATTTAATAGCCTAAAACAACACGTATGAATTATGAAATATAAGTGTTTATGTACAGGTTAACGGACACATAAACATGTACATCATACTGGTAATGTAAAGTAATTAGGGAAGCAACGTGTGAACATGAACTTTGACGTATCTACGTCAAATATCGCGAATGCTAAGCAGTGAAACGGCATCCCCTTCTAAACAAGTAGCACCCATTTGCAAATAATTTCACACCCTCCTTTGCAAGTAGCGCAAAAAATAATATCAACTCTGCCCAGGGCAGTTGCGTCGTTTCAAATTACAACTCCGGCCATTAAGGTGCTGTTTTGGCTGAACTCTGGGTTCTTGACAGTATCGGAGAAAGATCTCCACCTACGTGTATCCAACGTCACTCAGTTATACTAGCACTTTGAAAGCTATACAAGTACATGATGCGTTACCTGGTGTTAAAAGAAGTGGAAACCAGGAAAACCAACAACTAGAAAACCAGGCAATGTGCATGCCTACTTAATAACATGTCATCATCTGAACCAGGTGGTCCTGTATGACCTCAGGTCGCACTGATATATAGCTGTATTTGACATCACCTAGAGTGGCAGGGCAGTTCACCAAACCATTGCATTTCTCTGGCTTTTACGAGGGCTTATTCACTCTGCAATAACTAAAACGCAGTCCATGTACTAGTCAATATAGAGGGTTGTTTACAAAATTTCCCACTCACACCTCCTTACAACCTGATCTCACTGTCAGTACACAATGAGTCTTTCGTCAATCAGAACATTTTATCATGTAGAAATGTTTTTACAATATATATTTTGGATTTTTTGAAAACCTCAATGATTGAAAAAAATCTGTTTCATACTAGTGCCTCCCTAATATTCACATTTAGCTTATAAAAAACGCACCTATATGGCAGGTCAAAGTATGGATAATTTATGTACTAGCCTTGACTTATTTGGTAGGTCAATCTGAGTCTGTACTGGCAATAACTGGATTATACGTGATATCTAATGTGATGCAGGTCTGCTCCAGAAATGTGCCTGGTTCTATGTCCTGATCAGGAGATGTAGACCACTTAGCTCTGATCATATGTTACCATCTGTCTTCAATCCCATCAATGAATTGGTAAATATATGTTTTAGGTACGGAATAGTTTCGGCTTCATCCAAAACTGCAGTAAATAGACCTCTTCTTAAAAAGGAACAAACTGGATCATAATAACTTTGAACATTATAGGCCAGTGAAAGCTATGAAATGTGCTTTTTTAAGCATCTGAAACGGAACGATTAACCGATAAATATATAACACTGATCTTATTTTCTGAGAATGAAAAACGACATTTTGACCGTTATTGACACAGACTCTGTAGTCCTGCTTGTACTGCAGCATTTGACACTATATTGATCACTCCGTCCTTCTGTCATTTTTTTGAGGATTCAGCTGAAATTAAGGACAAGACTTTCGCTCTTCTATGGCCCTTTCTCATTGGAAGAAAACAATAGATATACTAGGTGTACTCGAGCCCTGACCTTCCTGTATAACAACTCGTCTTTGGTGTTCCACAGGACAGTGTTTTGGCCCACTTAAATTTTACATTTACACCCTGTCCTTGGGTGTCACACTGGTTATTACATAAATCCTGATGCCACTCCGTTATACATTTACTGTTATAACCATAAGCCTGATGGTGCAATAATCAAAATAACAAATACGCTGGATGATAAAAGCTAAGTTAAAATTAAATAATGGTAAAGCGGGTTTTTATGCACGCAAAAAGAGCGTTTTTTTCGATATCACCTTGACCATAGAAAAACCGATAGCCAACCTTTAAAAAACCTGCATGTATCATATCAGAATCACCAGTACTCTGTGCAATATTCTCCCCGACTCGATTGAATTGGGATCTTGAGAACTGGAACTCCTTGCTCTATGGCTGCATCATAGAAAGAACCAGAACTTCAACGCATTCGAAACATCTCAGCTCGTCTTCTTACTTAGACTCCAAAGGGGAACCATTTAACACCAATTATAAAAAAAACTTCACTGGCTCTCTGTAAATGCACGGATTTATTCATTTCGGATTTATTAACTTTTTATATACGCTCATGCTGCCTTTTTGGATTTCCACTAGATTATCTTTGTGAACTTGTTTCTCACTACTCACAAATTGCACGATAAAAAATAAGGACCAAATAATATTAAAAACTCAATGTGCAAGGTTTAAACTTTTGGAGAAAAAAAACCTTGTGAATACGAGGCCCCGATATGAATGGAATCATTTACCATCAGGACTAAGGTAATAAAGCCCAACAGACGATTTAAAAAAGCCTTAAAACCTTTATTTTTCAAAAAGTTTTATGACTGATCAGTTTTTTACAGATCATTATAATTGGCCATTTTCTCTTTACTTTTAATAACATTAAATTTGGTCAGATTTTTATTCATTTTAATACCGTTACTTTTTAATATATGTTAAAAGTTTAACTTTGTATTTTATTTGTGTTTGTACTGTATTTTTGTTAATTCCACATATTTATATGAATTTTAGAATCTAAATAAATATATCATTATATTAAATATATTATATATATTAGTATTTATTCTTCTTCTTATATTTTATTATTAAATTTTTTTTGGTTGCACATTTGCGTATTCCTCGCTCCGTTTATTGTGTTGTTCTTCATGTGATTCAATTTACGTTTAAAAACTGCGACAGCAACAGATTCGATTCAAAAGTAGAATTTTAGGATGTTTGCGAACACTAAATTACATATACATATTAATGCTCCATAATAACGTCAAATATAACGTTTCTTAGCAGAAGTTTTATTGAGACCGTATTTTAGGTTAAAGCCAAGAAGACACACTGATGAATAACGATTGAAACATGTCAAAACTACAGAGATCAGCACCAACAGACCCAGTTTACTTACAGAATAAAAGTAATTTAGGGATGCTTCCTTGAAACTGTTAACATCCCGCAGAGTATTAGCCCGCAGAACCACAGGTAAGCAATCCGGAATTACGGTTGTCGGACAACAACTCGCTGACCTTTGAAATGGCCTGGACGATAACGAGTTCAGTGCAGGGCTCTGGTATGAACTGGTAAATTATAACGTTGCAAATGAAAAGGTACACACATGGTTAATTTTATCTTTCAACAGAAATTATTTTAAAGATTTCCTCCTGGTTGGCACCAAGCTGGTTGGTGTGGGTGTTGGGGAGGGGGGGGGGAGAGGGAGGGATGGCGAGACCTGGTGGCACCTTGCTCACATAACGGACGTTTAAAGTCATATATGAAAGTTACCAGTGGGAGTGTGCCATCTATACGGCTACACATCCTTTAAGAGAATCGGTGAAAACAAAAACATCTGCAAATAAATCTGAACAAGCACTTCAGTATGTACTTTAAGCACCAAGTTCTTTAGCAACAAAAAACTGTACATGTGCGCTTATCAGACAAGAAGTATATAAAAAAAAACTGAACAAGAATTGCGATATCTGTGGACGAAAGTGTAAATCTATAATGTTTACAGTTTAGTTTACAAAATAATTTCAGCGGTTGTAAAACAATCAAATATTATATTTTACATACAGCTTTTTACGTCCTCTGCACACTTTTCTTCCCATAAAAAACCCACCTTAAAATATTACACGCTCCTGAGAAACACGACGCTATTCTCACCTGTGCCAAACAGCACCGCTTCCCTCACTGATGTGGTCAATGTGGAGTATATTAGCTGACTAACCTCAATGATGGTATACTTCTGCTTGCAAGGATTTGGGTCAGGGTAACTCCAAGTAGCCTATAACATGGCACATAAGATATATATGTATGCAAGGCTCACTTGGCGTGATTGATTATAATTATTTTAGGAATTAAAGTTATATGTGTGTATATATACATAATATTCTACTTATCCAGACGGCATGAACAGGTCAGATGAAGTTGACAGCTGAATGTCCAACTCGGCTTTACTGAACCTTTAGTTCACATATGCGCATATATAAAAATATATGGGCATAAAAGCCCATGGTCACAGTGAATTCCAGTAATTGGTTTGTCGCTGCTTATACCTTGGCCCTTGGTTTTTGATTTAATGAATATTCCACAAATTGTTCGCCAGTGACTGAGTACCACAATGTGTAACGTCAAAAGTAAATCAAAGCAATCCCTATTAGTATTTACTTGGTGTTATATGCTGAAATCAGAAAAAGAACTGCTTTAATTTTTTCCTAAATTTTCTCTTTCGTTGTTCCGTCCTGTTTTGAAAGAAACTGATGTTTAAAACAGCAATATCGTGTGAAATATGATCCATTATTCAATCACACAAGGTGAAATAAAGGTCAGAAAAGATCAGTAAAATACAAGGTCACGTGATCAAATCTCTTTGGTTCCGCCCAGCCTCCAGCATCCCCAGGGCCCGCAGTCGCTATTCCAGTGTCAGATGTGGCATCACTGAACATTTTTGTCATGTGTCATACTGGATTTGGTGACTACCTTAAATAGACCTAATTAATCACCATATATTGAACCTGATTAATTCACACCAATCACGAGACAAGCAAAAACACATGATTTTGTAACAGCTGATCACAAAATCAATGAAGCGGAAATTTTAAACATCCGAATGGTCAGCCCACTCTCTTATAAGCAAACAAGTGCATTTGTACTCGTTTATATGGTTGGAATTGATTCTCGGTAAAGAAGTACAAGAAAGTTTTCTGATGCGTTTCCATCGACTCTCAGTATATATCAATAACTAGTTTGGGTTCAACATTTATTAAACACTTTGAAGGAAGCAACACATATATCTGACTAGTTCCACATGCCAACTGACGACAGAACTTTGATTTTAACTTTCAGATCAAAATATAAGTCTAATTTAACCCAAGGCAATCACTAGTAATCAAATATAACTGTTTTTCTAATTAAAAAATGAAATAATTGGTTTCAGTTTAAGATGAACAGACGTTCCCTGTATTACTTTTACACATATCTACTATGACTGGCTCCACGTGTCAACAGAAGGTAAAAAGTTGGTTTAAACTTTCAAAACAAATTTTTTCTACTTTTACCCATGATAATCACTATTAGTAAACCAAATATGTCTACCTACCCCTATAATAAAATGAAATAATTGGTCACAGATTATGACAAATAGACAGCTGTCTACTTAATAAAATGAAAAAAAATTGATTACAGTTTACAATAATCACTAGCAGTAAACCAAATATAACTGTCTACCTACCCCTTTAATAAAATGAAACAGCTGGTTACAGTTTAAGTTGAAAAGCCAATTGTCTAAGTAATACAATGAAATAATGGGCCACAGTTTATGACGAATAGACATTTATTCTCTGGTTTATGGTCTACAGAATGCATATCACGAACTGCTACTACGTTGAACAGCATCACGAACTGCTACTACGTTGAAACAATACAGTGTACATTGATATCTTTGTCGAAATATCTCTCAACCAAAATATTTTGCCAATATCTGTAATCAGCCAGTGTAACGAAACTGAGGGTCCGTGTAAAAGAAAGTCCGCCCTTCATTTAGTTGTAATGGTTAGGGTTAGCCTGACATAATTGGGTCAAAATCTAGGGCGATGTTTACCTGTACAAATGAATTGTAAGCGGACTCTCTGACACGTTACACCGATGTAAAAAAATGAAGCTGTACAACAAGATATCAGTTAGAACGGATGGAGGGTAAATATAGTCACGTGCTCTACTTCCCATATGCACCTCGAACACGATCTTGCGCAGACTCTTAATTTGCATAAATCTTAATTTGATGTTATACCATTATATCCTATGTGAAGGCCTATATTTGAGGAGTGTGTCTAAATCAGAAATCGCTATGCGCAGAAGTCTCGTCTTTTTTGTTTTAGTTCTACGACTCAAACGACAGAGGGCGCTGTGGTACATGACTCCTGGCAGTTAACTACTGATATTCATCTTCGAGATTTTGGTGTCGGTCTCAACTTCCTTGTCGTCTAGTCGATCCTCAATATAGTCCTCGGCACTTACAGTCATCTGTCGGAGGGCGTTCAGTGTCAGGATGTCCACTCTGGGGTCAATGGAGGTCTCGGACTCGTAGTTCTTCACGGGTTGGACGTGATTACTTTGTATACCGAATGCGTCACTGATGTCTTTCACTTTATTTTCAATTGCACGACTGCGAAATATCAAAGATGGGTCTTCAGCTACGTCCTGGCATACTTTGTCCACCTCGGTCAAGACCACGTGGACCGGGATATCTGCAAGAGTTTAAAGGTTAGTTAATGATTTACCCTTCCTACTGCCATGACTATACTATGCCGTATCTGTACTGCTATTTTCGCTGCAATTTAACATCTTAAAAGAAAATGATCGACTTTGATCGATCGACTTTGAAATCCCGGTTTACAAAACTATAGACGTTACCTCTATCACGTGCCAGGGTTTGTACACCCAGCAATTTTTCCTTGACCTTGGAAGACATGACCTTGTATGTGCTGCCATCTATGACAAGTGCTACGCAGTGGATGACGTCAGCCAAACCAGGGTCCTTCACAAAACCAGCAGATTCGCGTGTGATACGCACAGCCGAGTTAAACTGGAGATAAATTAATATAAACTTATAAACTTAATTGCACGTAATTCACCGACTACATTAAAGTAAACGGCTACAATATATTTTGATAAAGATACAAAAATCACAAACTTTACAATGTTAAATTAACTATATGGGCAAATAGATTCATCTTAATTCTGAAACAAATCACACAGCTTTACGCACAACTTTCAAAAAGATAAGTTTTTGTCTAAGGTAATTCTTTAGAAAAACACATGCTGAAGCATTTTTTTAGCCACATGTACCAAATGCTTGACCAAATCAGAGAAGTTGCCATCTAATAATCAGTCTTAGGCTTGTGATAACAAATAACTGACATATTCGACAGGGAGTTAGACACCGGCCTCTATGCCATCAGAACACCTCCGTCTTCCCTGACTCTGAACCTCTACGACTTAATACGTCACTGACCTGGAAATGGTCTGGCACGTGACCACCAAGCAGATAAGCCATGTCCACCACATCTAGTCCCTGGTCCTCTTCCAGTCCCATGGTGTCACACAGACGGAACGCAGGCGTCTGGTGGCCTCCTCGAATCGCATACACACGATACTACCAAAGCAAATAATAATCATAATAATTATTAAAAAATGAGCGAATTTGTACCGTAAGTTTCTCCTTAAAACGTATTACGGTGGCTTTTAAATACTTTTATGTAAAAGCTCGTGTTTCGTGCCCAAGTACAACATCCCACTAATACAGATACCATAATCATTTACACACCTTGGTTGTGAGGCTATGGGGTGTCGTTCCGGTCGCCGCCTGGCTGCGGATTTCACCTTTAAACACAGAGCTCACGGTGTTAAAGAAACTGGATTTCCCCGCCACCACACTGCCCACCAGGAGGAGCCGTGCGGCGGGGACTTTGGTCGGGCTTGGAGTGGAGAACGACAGCAACCTATCCAACAGGGAGTCTCTAGTTTTGGAAGGAGAGAAGGATTAAAACATTTATTCGAAACGTGCACGTTTCGTTTTCTTTCCAAGTCCAATTTTCATAAAATTAACTTCGTTGAAATATTTGCTGTTCTTCCAGATTCTTAAGTACATCTGTACAATCGTGCAGTTGGCGCCACGATTCTCTATACATGTTCTCAAAACAAATGTCACAACATTTATTATCATTTTTTTCTTTTATGTACATTAAAGAGCTAAATATACCTCACCGCTCCAGTCAATAATGTCACTTTTGCACCATGGTTTATTTTCCCCATATAATTCATCTCCTGGATTTCCCTCTGTCAAAAAATAACTACAATAAGAGACAAATGGACTGTACATAAATACCCGATGTTGTTAAAATATTTGTCAATTGTGCCGTACAAGAAGCATATCTGTTTATATCATTAAATAATGAAAGAAAGTCAAGGTACACTATCATCGCGGTATAATGTAAATAAAAAGGCACGTATTAAAATTTCAGTTTTTTATTCATAACAAACATTCAGCTGAAAACTTTGCAATTTTGTTATATTGCTCTAATCATTCATATCAATACTGATAAATGATCACTGAATTTGGAATGAAACAAAAAATATTCTAATATACCAGTACAGTTGATGAGTACAATGACACTTACGTTTTACAGCATACACTTCAATGTCGAGATAGGCGTTGCTGTTTCCATTAAATGTTTTGGCACTGTAACCATTGGTATTATAAGTATTACCGAAGTTACTGCTGCCATATGTGTTACAATAAGCACCAGATTTGGTGTATGAATTGGAAAAGAAGATCAGATTGTTACCACCTCCAAATGTAGGACCGTACGTGGCGTCGTCAAAAACATCATTCCCCTTCCCATTGCGAGCGAACTTTACCATGTTTGGAAAGAGCTGGAACAAAAATGCACGGTCATCATTAAAATAACATCCACGTGATGTCCATGCAATGCTCGTGTATCCCCCTATGATGTAACCAGCACTGTTTTGACCAATAGAAACAGTCGGACCCTGGTTGTTGCACTTTTCATGGAAAGCCGGACCACTGCAGCCGTCTCTGGAGGCGCTGTACAGGAGGTCAAGGGTCAAGGCCGGGTCACCAATTCATGCACGGAGCTCTCTACGGTACGCCTTGTTATCAAGTATCGGCATTGCGGCGCAGTGGGCTGAAATAGACGTTAAAATGTGCCTTCTAATAATTTATAAACAGTAACATGTATCAATGGTGAACCCAGGCCCTCTCGAGGAAAAGAGGGGCTGTTATAATATCAACAAGGGCTATTTAATTATGTGTACATTACATGCGAGGTGCGCAGTATTAATTCAATAAGTGGAAGCCTTTCTCTTAAAGCCACACTTGGGAAACCAAGGTGTATCAGTACCCTCAGATAATATTCCACACCTTGCAGTTCAAATTTTAATGTCCTTAATTAATGTCCAGTAATCTGTTAGAGCTTGATTACATGGAGTTATTGGGGGTGCCCATCACGAGGGGGTGGACTTGTGTCTGAAGTAACCAATCAGCTTAAAATTATGTGATGGACAGTTTAACTTATACAGTTTGGTATAAAAATCTGTACACTTAAATTTAGGTGGAGACGGGATAGAAGAGAGAAGTGGAGAGAGGTCATGCTTGTACCATGTAACTTTTAGAGTAGCAAAATATATTGTATTGAAGTTACAACATGGAGTTGTGTCATTATTTTCCGTGTGCAGAATTTAAGGCATGGATCCTGGGAATCTCTTTAGCAGTACTACACATGTATGTACAGATCGCGTTATCCAAAGATGTGAGCCCATTGTACCCAAACCCTTAGGTTTATCTTATAAAGGGTTATTTTATGTAATGTGGGGTCGGGATAGTCAAAGGGAGGTTCCCCACAAGCGGCGAGCTCGCCAAGATCTTAAATTATCGGCATGGAATGAAATGCAGGGACTCCGGGTTTTAATGCCTTGAGTTTCAGATTCAATGTGAATCGGGTTTCAACAGTGAACTCTGAAGAACAACGACAGTGTACGATTTCCGTCAATCAAAAAGAACTGCTCCGCAGTGAATCTGCAGTTGAATGTCATTAGACCAAAATGAAACGTAAAACAGATTTAATTCTGCTTTATTTAATCTTATTTACTGTTTTTAAAAAAAGATGAAAAAGTAAAAAATAAATAATTTTTCTAAAAGAAAAAGACATATCCAATGTTTTTTGTATTTTTTGCTTATCAAAAAACATTTGCTCCTGAAGATGATAAACAATACACGTGCTTGACATGTGCCAAGTTTGACAGCTACACTGGATGCCCGATATCACTATTAGGGCTACGTGATGGCTACACCAAGATCAGTTTTTAAAGCAGAATGTTGCTTGTATTGTGACACTGCAAGATATTTTCAATTCAAACTTCTCCGCGTCAGCCACTTTGTTTCTTGTCTCGTCTGCACGAGATACGTCAGCGCAAGGCGGGAAAGGCAGCTCCAGGCGGGCAAAGCTGCGACGTACGAGAGATGGCTTCCAAATATGGGAGCTCCAGGGGGAAAAGCTGTGACGTACTAGACTTGTGACTTCCAAATATGGAAGCACCCCAGGCAAAATTTTGAAGAAGAACGCCCACGAATTTACGGTGGTGGCTAGAGCCTGGTATTGCTGATATGGCTTATATATGAAATCAAGATCGAGCTGGCAATACCGGAATCTAAAACCTAGGGTAGGTTTTAACAGCATTCAACAGTTTCGCGGCGAAATTTCGAAGAGAAGGGACAGGTGGGAAGGAAAGCAGGATTGTCAGGCAGCCGTGCGCTTACCGTGTACTTCAGGGAACATTCTTGTACACTTACATGTATTCTCCTTGTTTGTTCCCGAAGTTGCTTTCCAGTAGGCTTATCGTTATGGTCTTCTATCAACGAATCATTACCTTTTCAAATACTCTCCTTCCCCTGAAACACTAGAAAGCACTAAGGAGAATCCCAGCGTCAAGTACGTAGAACCAGCAAATGCAGTTCCTGTTTGCTTTTACAGCAGAGCGGAAATTCCACAAGTATCGATCGATTCTCTTGGATGTCACTTGCTGCAGTCTGGAAACAGGTCACATCAGGTAAAAAATGGCGCCAACTTGCCATCTCAGCCAGACCAAGTGACAAAGACAGTCGATTGTGTTCAAACCCTTGCAACGGAGTTTTGCAATGGCTTTGATGAGATTAAGGATTAATCTTGCTAGCGTCCGCTGTTAAAAGTGCTAGATGTCCCAGGCCAGGCTCCTCATACACCGGGCAGTGCAAAACCTGGGCTACGGACGACTGTCCTCATTTTATGATATTGACGACTCTGACAGTGTATCCTATTACATCTTAAAATACTTCCTCTAGTTATGTATTGCCCAATACTCCCCGCCTCTACACGCGCTGTGGTTGCAGGGTCCTCGTAGCAGGTGTTTAATCCGTGTAATGGCGCGTGCGGAGGCTGGGAGGCCACTACGGGATTTAGCGGTCTTGCTTTCATGTAGGTTCCTTCGTATATAAATTGATGTATAAATAAAATGAAATAGATACATAAAGTCCTTTGTGGTTAACTCTCAGCCTATATGAAATTCGTCAAACTTGGTGGAAAAATTGCGATTTGAAATATTAACCAGGCAAAACGCTAGCATTGTTATCCATCTATTCGGTTTTATTTAATATAACTACATTCCTGGGATCTGCTACATAATTTAGCCAGAAAGAAGTTCATATCTCTAAATTGAAAATCAGTTTGTTTTTTTTATAATATAAACTCATAACAATCAGTTCAATGAAAGTATAATGGTCTGAATAAGAAACCCAAAAATGAACAACATTTAATAAACAAGTTTTTAAAATTATTTCATTCTTTGATATTTCCTAGAACAATTGCAATGATTATAAGGAAAGCAGGTGCTTTAAAACAGAAATATGACAAGAATTTTTTTTCGTATTGACATATATTAACAACTACCTATTTGTTTTACCTTTGCAAAAAAAAAGAACATATCTCGTATAAGGTCATATAAATATACTGTGTCATAATGAGAAAAAGTGGCCATGAGCTGGCGATAGAGAAAGGCAGGCACATGAAAATCCCTCTGGAAAAAAGATTCTGCACAGAATCGAGGACGAGAGACATTTCTTAACTTGCAACAAGTACCGCACAGAGTGAAAAAGCATGCTTAATTCCCTCTCAAATACTGAAAAACAAAATCATGAATTAGCAGGCAGTGATCAGAAGCTATTTATCCCCCTCAACCCTCAAGACCATAAATCCCTTAAAGCGATATTGCAATATATTCAGTTAGCAGCACAATGAATAAGCACCCATCTCATTAATTAAATTTTAGCTAATTATTACGTATATAGAAACCTTGCTTAATATTGTAAAGTGAGATTGCAGGTACTGATGCTTTGATAGATATTTTAACCCTTATTATATCGCATTATCTAACTATTTAACTATTTCACTATTTAACCCCAGAAAATCACTAGTGGGGAATCAAATATAGTTTGTCTTACTAATAAAATAAAATAATGGGCCACAGTTTAAGACGAACATACAGACGTTCTATGTAATAATGGTCTACACAATGCATATCATTACCGATCACAGCATCACTATCTGCTATTTCGTTGAAACAATACATTGATGTCTTTCTTGAATCCTCTCTCAACCAACTAGAATTAACACAATTACCCAGTGCCTGTTATCAGCTGGTGTGAAGAAGTGATGCTGTAGAAAAAGACATCGTTAGAACGGATGTAGGACAAATGTAGTCACGTGCTCCACTTTCCATGTGTACTTCGAATAAAATCTTGCACAAGTCATTTGTATAAATCACAATTTGAGGCTATACCAGTATAATATACCTGGATATTTGAGGATCGATTGATGTCTAAATCAGTAATCGCTATGCGCAGAAGTCTCGTCTTATTCGTTTTAGTTCTACAACTCAAACAACAGAGGGTGCTGTAGTACATGTACATGCACCGGTAAGCGCGACTCCAGGCAGTTAACTTTTGATATTCATCTTAGACATTTGGGTGTCGGTCTCCTCCATGTCGTCGAGTTTAACCTCAATGTAGTCCTCGGCACTTCCGGTCATCTGTCTAAGGGCGTTCAGAGTCAGGATGTCCACTCTGGGGTCAATGGAGGTCTCGGACTCGTAGTTCTTCACGGGTTGGACGTGATTACTCTGTATGCCGAATGCGTCACTTATTTCTTTCACTTTCATTTCAATGACACGACTGTGAAATACCACAGATGGGTCTTCGGCTACGTCTTCGCATACTTTGTCCACCTTGGTCAGGACCACGTGGACGGGGATATCTGCAAGAGTTTAAATTAAGTGAATGATGTATTCTTTCCTTTAAAGCAGTATATGTACACACTGAACTGTACTCAAGTCAGCAAGACGTCTGAATAATTTATCAATCAACAAACCACATGCATTTCCCAGGAACAAGCCCCCAACAGAAGAGTGTACAGGGTCTTCTGGTACACATATGCTGAGTAAGGTGAGATCCAGATATATTACCTTTGAGACATCCCCCTTCCACCCCTTGGCTTGCCTAAATAATAGTTTATGTTCAAGCAATTTCAATCATATACATATACATGTGCCGGTATGCTCACTCCTTAAAAAGTGAAAGACAGTGCATGTAGTATCAAACGTATTCAAAATTTCGCCACCGCACAAAATATGTGTTGCTACTTTTAATGCAAGTAACTATACATTAAAGGAAAAATAGTCCATTTATTTTCAGTTTTGGTTATAGCCGTTACCTCTGTCACGTGCCAGAGTTTGAATGCCCAGCAATTTGTCCTTGACCTTGGGAGGTATGACCTTGTATGTGCTGCCATCTATGACTAGTGCTACGCAGTGAATGACTTCAGCCAAACCAGGGTCCTTCACAAAACCAGGAGATTTACGTGTGATACGCACAGCTGGGTTAAACTGGAGAGAAATGTAATTTTTTTTTTCTGTATATAAACTTAATTGCACTCTGTTAAAGTCTACATTTGACTAAATGTGTAAAAGTCTTCTGGTTAGACGAAGTTACAAAGAAACTACAAACCATTAAGGCAAAGTGAATTTAAGATAAAACCATTTAGTTAAACCGAAATAAAAAACGATATTAAGCATAATGAACATTTCTTATTCGACTGAGTGCTGAATCATTTTCGTTAGCCTAACGTCGCAAATCCATTAATCTGTCTTAGGCTGGGCAAAACAAATATTTGACATATCCACCAGGGTTTTGGACACCATCCTCCTCCCTGTGTGCCTGGAAATGAAAGCAATTTAAAATATCTAATGAAGGTCGGACTGACCTCTAACACCATGGGTGCTAATTAATACGTCACTGACCTGGAAATGGTCCGGCACGTGACCATCCAGCAGATAGGCCATGTCCCCCACATCTAGTCCCTGGTCCTCTTCCAGACCCATGGTGTCACACAGGCGGAACGCCGGCGTCTGGTGGCCTCCGCGGATCTCATACACACGAAACTTTAATAATAATAATAATAATAATTTAAAAAAAGAAAAAGAACGACAACAACAACGATAAGAAAGAAAAATAACTACTAGAACTTGTATTAGCATTGAGAGCTTCCATAATTTAAATAAATTGGATGAACTGGCCAAATGATCTATTGTCAAGCGGCTAGGAATAGTCTCCGTTGCCCTGGGCATTACTAGTATGTGAAAAAGGTTATAAAACTGAGGCCTCTTCTTGTTCAGTGTTGGATTTTCCACCCTTTCCCACATAGCTTCTTTGATGCCACGTTTGCTCCAGTTTTTCTCCAGGTCTCAGAGTTATTCATATATTTATCATTCTTATTCTACTGGATTACTAACAACGTTCACTCATTAAGAAATAAATAAATAAATAAATAAATAGAGAAAGAAGTGAATCTGTGCCTGGATTTTCTCTTTCAAAACGTATTTTGATGTTTTGATAACCATGTAATTATCTGCACTTTAAAGACCTATGAAGCCTGCTCTTCGTAAACATTCCCTTCATTTTCCAATGGATAAATACATGTATATCATAATGCAAGTACATACCTTGGTTGTGAGGCTATGGGGTGCCGTCCCGGTCGCCACCTGGCTGTGGACTTTGCCTTTCCACACAGAGCGCACAGTGTTAAAGAAGCTGGATTTCCCCGCCCCCACACTGCCCACCAGGAGAAGCCGTGCGGCGGGGACTTTGGCCTGGCTTGGAGTGGAGAATGACACCAACTCATCAAAAAGTTTGTCTCTAGTCTAAAATGAAGAGATGAAGACAATAGAAAGCTTTCGCACCTGTACGTTTAGGCGAACGACTACGTTTAGGTCATCATATTTTGCTGTCTAGTGACGTGTACACATACGGTTAGAGAAAACATTATCCGCAGCAAGATTGCTACCCGTTAATGAAAAACGGTTTGACAAATCAGCATAATTTTATGAAATCAAGCCTTTCAAAATTGATCGTTTCTCTGCTAAAATCATATTGGAATTTTTTTTTTTTTTTGCAATATATGTGAAACATGTTGTCTCTGTTATTTGTGTCTGTGTTTTTTGTTACTATTGAAATATAGGTTTTACCCGTAAAAAAGGCATTTTTCACTGACCACAAGGCAGTCAGAACTGGCCTTCCGCACGCGTGACTGATTGTATGATAAGACTGTTAGGTCATCATTTTTTGAGCAGTTGTTACGAGTACACATGCCTTTGTAAGTGGTCTGTAGACTAGCCGTTTGCACTTGACGCACAACAAGCAGGATATCCGCAAGGTAAGTGCCGTTTAGTAAGATACTACTAGTAGCTCGATTTTCTCCTTTAGTTGACAGGGCGTCTCCTTGACTTTTAATGCAAATTTTATGAAGCCTTGTTTCAAAAGTCACATGGCGTCCTGTTTTGTGTATTTGAATACATTAATTATAAATAAAAGTAAGGACAGCACATCTTTCTTCACATGAAATTGTCTCTAATAGCAAATATTGATTAATATTCATTATATCAGTAACAAAAACTGACGCTGCATTGATTGGTGACCCGCTTATTTTTTTTCAGCTGAAAATTGCGAAAACATGCAGCCAACTAAGAAGCGCCGTACTGATTCACCAGCAGATTACGTCAGTTACCTGAAAGACAAGTTGGCCTTCGAGAAAGAACGCTTTGAATTAGAAAAGAAAGAGCGAGAAGCTCAAATTGAGAAAGACAAACAAATGATGGAGATGGTTACGTCTTTGGTTAAGAAGAAAAGCTGAATTGACATACTAGGCTCTTGCTGCCTACAAGATACACATGGGCTGAATCTTTGTTAAAACATTAGTTTTTTATTCAAGATTTCATTTAAATAAATGTTTGCTTGCGGTATGAATTTTACATTTAACTCTTTAATTTTCCATACGCACAATGTACACGTGTACAGTTCATGCTAAATAGTCCTCCAAGGTGGGAGGATCTAGTTAAAAGAACCGACTCATCTGATTGCCATACACACAGGTATGGGAGTTGACCAGAAGACCACCTACCAAGTACTGCTTGGCTACAGGAGACAACAGAACTTCTTAATTCTTTCGAAAGTCCAGAAAGGCTTCACAATAAGTTTCCGAACTTCCACTCGACGCATTCCCGCACAGAGGACATTCTCCTGTTGAATTCTTCTTCTTCGGTACTTAAATTTGCTCCTCTGAAGGGACTCAACAGATACCTTTTAACGGGGTAAGCCGGATCTCTATAAATTGGAAGACCATTCCAAAATTACCTAACCTGTCCAATGGTGTATGACCTAATTTAACGTCTCTGCATTAGCCTCGGTCACAACCGGCCGCACGGGCTCTTACGGGCTGTTTGCGTCCAAAATTTGCGCAGAATCTCACGTCCCACTCAAGGCCTTCTTACGCAATTTTCGAGTTCGCAGACAGCCCGTCAGCACGTACGGAGGATGCTGGACATGTCCAAAAGCTTCTACGAATAGCCTGCGAACAGCGAGGCCGCAAGCATAACTTGCTCCCCTCGCACGGAGTTAGCAAGAGAAACGCGCGTTGTGCAAGACGCACATCGCAAGCAATGAAGGAGCAAGTGCCCTTTGCGTGTTGAGTAAGGCGCACGCCCTCACAACTATAACGAACAAAGTCGAGAGCACACCGGGAATGCGTCGCACGTGCGTCACCCCCACGCCTGTATATAAAAGGCGTGCTCACGACGAACGCTTGTGTCTTTACAATGAACATCGACTATGTAACGTGTACAGCAATTTTAAAATTTTCAAATTCTTGCTCAATTTTGTTTCTAATATGCCTCCAAAAGGCAAGAGAAAGAAGCTTACATAGTGGAAAAAAGGGAGGAGGAAGAAAGCCGTACATCACCACAAACGTGTGAGGCAAGTGAGAAGCAAAACTGACGCAAAAGGGCACTACTTTCGCCGCGCTTTGCATTCCCTTCATAAGTGGTGAGTGTGTGCCACGTACACAGGAAGCAAAACAAACTCAAAAAATGAATACAATTTCCACGACCATCGCTCCTTGCAGTTAGCGTCCCTGCCTGAAAGGACATCACATGGGGCCTTGCGACTCCCAACCCAGCAGGCAAACGACATTTATTCTACGTTGATTCAACGTTGATCCACCAAAATTAACGTTGATTCAACGGTGAATCAACGTCGATTGTCTGCTGGGAAGGAAGACTTTCCTCTACCTCTACGACCTCTACGGCCTCCGCAACACCCAAAAATCGCAGGGGTCGTACGATCCTGAAATTCGTGCGTCCGGTTGTGACCGAGGCTTTACAGCATGTGAAACATGTATCAGCCTACTATACAATTCGACTATCCGTAAAGGCTAAACGGGTCTTTCTGCGAAATCACGAAAAAATAAACGTCGGTCATTTTACGGTTACGGATAGCTAAATGTAGTCAGTCGCCTAAACGTGCAGGTGCGAAGCTCTCTAATAACTTGAAATGTGCCGGTTTTCTTAAAATATTGAATGCGCGCTATGGTTCCCTGAATCAGAATCTCAAAAATCTAAACAAAAAAGAAACGATTAGAAAAGTTACTATGAAATGTGTAAAATAATTTAGCAATCGTATTAACATAAAGACAAGGGAGCACACTGTATACTACAAAAATTAGAAAGAATGAAAGCTTGNAAAGTCCAGAAAGGCAAAGTTTCACAATAAGTTTCCGAACTTCCACTCGACGCATTCCCGCACAGAGGACATTCTCCTGTTGAATTCTTCTTCTTCGGTACTTAAATTTGCTCCTCTGAAGGGACTCAACAGATACCTTTTAACGGGGTAAGCCGGATCTCTATAAATTGGAAGACCATTCCAAAATTACCTAACCTGTCCAATGGTGTATGACCTAATTTAACGTCTCTGCATTAGCCTCGGTCACAACCGGCCGCACGGGCTCTTACGGGCTGTTTGCGTCCAAAATTTGCGCAGAATCTCACGTCCCACTCAAGGCCTTCTTACGCAATTTCGAGTTCGCAGACAGCCCGTCAGCACGTACGGAGGATGCTGGACATGTCCAAAAGCTTCTACGAATAGCCTGCGAACAGCGAGGCCGCAAGCATAACTTGCTCCCCTCGCACGGAGTTAGCAAGAGAAACGCGCGTTGTGCAAGACGCACATCGCAAGCAATGAAGGAGCAAGTGCCCTTTGCGTGTTGAGTAAGGCGCACGCCCTCACAACTATAACGAACAAAGTCGAGAGCACACCGGGAATGCGTCGCACGTGCGTCACCCCCACGCCTGTATATAAAAGGCGTGCTCACGACGAACGCTTGTGTCTTTACAATGAACATCGACTATGTAACGTGTACAGCAATTTTAAAATTTTCAAATTCTTGCTCAATTTTGTTTCTAATATGCCTCCAAAAGGCAAGAGAAAGAAGCTTACATAGTGGAAAAAAGGGAGGAGGAAGAAAGCCGTACATCACCACAAACGTGTGAGGCAAGTGAGAAGCAAAACTGACGCAAAAGGGCACTACTTTCGCCGCGCTTTGCATTCCCTTCATAAGTGGTGAGTGTGTGCCACGTACACAGGAAGCAAAACAAACTCAAAAAATGAATACAATTTCCACGACCATCGCTCCTTGCAATTAGCGTCCCTGCCTGAAAGGACATCACATGGGGCCTTGCGACTCCCAACCCAGCAGGCAAACGACATTTATTCTACGTTGATTCAACGTTGATCCACCAAAATTAACGTTGATTCAACGGTGAATCAACGTCGATTGTCTGCTGGGAAGGAAGACTTTCCTCTACCTCTACGACCTCTACGGCCTCCGCAACACCCAAAAATCGCAGGGGTCGTACGATCCTGAAATTCGTGCGTCCGGTTGTGACCGAGGCTTTACAGCATGTGAAACATGTATCAGCCTACTATACAATTCGACTATCCGTAAAGGCTAAACGGGTCTTTCTGCGAAATCACGAAAAAATAAACGTCGGTCATTTTACGGTTACGGATAGCTAAATGTAATCAGTCGCCTAAACGTGCAGGTGCGAAAGCTCTCTAATAACTTGAAATGTGCCGGTTTTCTTAAAATATTGAATGCGTGCTATGGTTCCCTGAATCAGAATCTCAAAAATCTAAACAAAAAAGAAACGATTAGAAAAGTTACTATGAAATGTGTTAAATAATTTAGCAATCGTATTAACATAAAGGCAAGGGAGCACACTGTATACTACAAAAATTAGAAAGAATGAAAGCTTGTAAAAGTCGTACCTTTAATTTTTTTTTATTTTTTATTTTTATATTTAGTTTCGTCAAAGAGCTACATGTACATGTACCTTATTACTCCAGTCGTTAATCTCAGTTTTGCGCCATGGCTTATCTTTCTCATACAATTCATCTTCCAGATTTCCCTCTGTAAAAATAATTAGAGATTAATGTGGTTCGTCTGTCGGGATCAACGAAGACCATCTAATTATCCTATCAATGAATGATTAGTGTTCTCTGTGTGTGTGTGCAAATGGCTGGTAAGGCCAATCTGCGCTCAAAGGATTGGCTGCAGTGTGGGCAGGGAATGGTGGCTGCTGTCAAGGGCTTGCTGGTACTGCTTTTCTGGCGTGTTTTTGTTTTTCTGTCTTGTTTTCATAGGCTTTGGCGCCATAGTGAGCATCTGAACGCCATTTTCGTCTGTTCATTGATTTGAGGTCTCTCCATTATCTTGAACTCATGCCAGCATTCCACCATGTAATTGTTTATAATTGTGAATTTTCTGGCGCACCCGTACTTTGCCATGCTTCTCCAAAGGCCGTCTCTGCTCACAGCATTAAACGCCGTGGTCTGGTCCACATAAGTGGAGTAAAGGTCCACATTCTGTTCCTGGCATTTCTCTTGGAGCTGCCTAGCTGCAAACACCATGTCAATCATTCCACGTTCTTTCTGGAAGGAGACCCTGCTCGAGGTGGGCTATTAGAAGGATAAGTAGAACTCTGGCTAGGACCTTGCCTGAAATGGATAGAAGTGATATTCCACGATGATTGCCACCTTGTATAATGGAAACATATTTAAAGTCCTGTAGAACTGTCTCGTGCTGCCAGATGACCTGGAACAGTTGTTGGAACTTCTCAGTCAGCACTTTGCCACCAACTTTGTAGATTTCAGCTGGGATGGAGTCTGAGCCAGGTGGTTTGCCACTGTGCAGCTGGTGAAAGTTGGAATGTCATCCAGTGACTCATTGATTGGTACCTGGGGGAGACAGTCGATTGCATCATCATTGATGGTAGAGGGGCGGTTCAGTTCACTGTTAAAGTATTCTGCCCACCTTTCAAGGATCTTTCCTTTGTCAGTGATTAGAATAGAAAGATCAGCACTGAGGAGAGGGGCAGAACCGGAGGTAATGGGACCATAGACTTCTCTTAAAGCATTGTAAAAGTTTTTCATATCCTGTCTGTCTGCGAACCTCTGTATTTCGTCAGCTTTGGTACACAACAAGGAGTCCTGCATCTGACGTAGCTTACGCTGTACATTGCTGCGTGCTCTCTTCAATATATCTCTCTTTGACTGAAACTAAGGATCTTCAATGTGAGCTCTGTAGACTTGGTGTTTGACATTTAACAGCTTTAGAGATAAATATCCTGTTGATTAATATCCATTGTTCTCAAACTATGTATATTAATCGGGCCGTGAAACAGGCATCAAATCTATTACTATGATTTAATAATGAAAAGAAGTAAAATTATTCATCGTCGTGCAATATGAATAAAATGGCACGTATTATAGTTTCATCATTTTATTCATTACAAATAACCAGGAAGAAAACTTTGCAATTTCGTTGAATTGCTCTAACTATTTAATCACAACTGAGAAAATGATTACTGAAACGTTGCATGAAATCAAACATTGTTTAATATACAGCTGATTAGTATAATGGCACTTACGTTTAACAGCGTATACTTCAATATCGAGATAGGCGTTGTTGTTTCCAGTAAATGTTTGGGCGTTGTAACCATTGGCGTCATAATTAGTACCGATGTAACTGCAGCCATTTGTGTTGAAATAACCGCCAGATTTATTGTATGACTTGGAAAAGAACAACAGATCGTTTCCACAGGGCTCAGAAACACTTGGCCTCTGGACTGGGGCCCCAATCCCCCTTCTCATACTATTCCAATATTCATACCTGTATTCCTCTTCCATATCTAGCCCATAACCATAACTGTCAACAGTATCAAACGCCGTCTGATTATAGTTGAAATCACCTCCAAACGTGGGGCCATATGTGACGTTGTCATAAACATCATTCCCGTTTCCATTGCGAGCAAACTTTACCATGTTTGGGATAAGTTGGAACAAAAATGCACGGACATCATTAACATAATTTCCGCATGATGACCAGGCAATGATTGTGTATCCCCCTATGACGTAACCAGCACTGTTTTGACCAATAGAAACAGTCGGACCCTGGTTGTTGCACTTCTCATGGAAAGCCTGACCAGTGCAGCCGTCTCTGGAGGCGCTGTACAGGAGGTCAAAGGTCAAGGCCGGGTCACCAATCCATGCTCGAAGCTGTTTCCGGTACGCCTTGTTATCAAGTATTGGCATTGTGGCCTTGTGGGCTGAAACAGACGTTTAAATGTGTATTTTAAAAATTTTTAAACAACAATATGAACAGTGTCGATGGTGGACCCAGGACCTCTTGGGGGTTTTGTGGGGGTTGCAGTGTGGTAAAGTCGATGAGGGCAATTTGAGCACATTGCATGTAAGGCACTTAGAATTGAATCTGTTTGGTTTTGTCACGGTTAATACGATCTGGTTCCGTCATTGCTGCGCACAACTATTACGAATGCAATGTACATACATGTGTACAGTTTATCATCTTTATCTAATACCAGTTCTACTTTACAAGGCGGCCTACAATGCCCCACTATCTTAATTCTAACACATGACCATGATAATAATTCAGGACTCACATATATGGAAGTTTGACGAGATAGAATAGCAGCCTGTCCAGTTAATATACATGGAAATAACCAAATACAAGAAAAAATCACATACAAAAATAATATAAGTGACTAAAATTCTTTGGATGCGTGAGAAATACTTTATTGTACTTACTGATATCCACACAAAGTTTCTGATGCATATTACCATTACAAACAGGGTGAATCCATCGAGTTGAGATACAAGTACACTTAGTGCACAGGGGTCGCAACTATAGTCTGTTACAAAATCACTAAATATTCTTCAATTTTGTAACAGGCTGTACAAGAAACCACTGAGATATCAGAGGGTACATGTACAGTACACTAGCAACTGTTTTTAAGGGGCAGTGATTACACCATGCTCAGACTTGTTGTCCTATCACATTCAATTACATGTAGCAAATACACCTTTCTGAAAACAACCAGCTACTGCTAGGCAACCGTACATACACCACTGGATATACCATTGTTCGTCATTCACTCAGGCCAATAGATGCGAAATTGACCAGACCCACGCTGCATTTGTCTTATACTCTGCATCTTATAAAACACGAAATTGACATAGTCATGCTTATTTCGTAACTTGCTGGCTCCAATTAATGAAACATTGCTTTTTAACGTAGCCATTTGAAGCTCAAATATCCACAGTAAGAGGCGAACGCGTCATGAGTCGTGTCAATCTCGCATCTATGGAGTTCAATAAGTGGCGAAACAGACACAACCATGTCATTTTTGGGGCTCAAAGCTCTGTAGTGAAAGACGAATGCGGCATGGGCCTTGTCAGTCAGACCAAGAGCCAAAGAGAGCTGATGGTGCTCAGATATTGCATTAGAAGTCTACAATAGCTTTAAATTTGATGAGATTAACGATCAACCCAGGGTGCCAACACACCAGGCAGTGTAACACCTGGACTGTCCTAATTTTTGATATAGATGACTCCCACAATGCTCTCCATTATTTCTTATCTTACTGCTTCAAACAAAGAACTGCCATAAACACACAAGATGTGGGATTTATTAATGATTAGGTTTATATATCACACAGTAAACGCCCCAGTCACTCATTAGGTAGATAAGTAAGAAGAACAAGGCAGCACAGCTGTCAAATGTACAGACAAAAAGCAGGAAATAACAAAATAGGCTACTGTCAATTCTAATGCAAAAGTACATTATGTTAAACTGCAAATTCAACATCAAATTTTAATTATGCTCAACAGGTAATACAAATGTAAGTAAAATGTGTAACAAGCATAAGGCTTCAGGCCCATGGGAGTTCAAGTTCACACTTTGAAAATGTAAAACTTCCAGAAAAAGAGGTCAATTAGACTGCTTTTCCAACTGAGGCTGCATTTTAGTCCTGTATTTCTTTTTAGAAAGTTTGGCAATCATAAGTAACATGGTTTTCCCATAATGGTCATCATGGCAGCAGCACCCAAAATTGTGTTTTCTTCTATTCTGATGCAATATTACATAATGGTTACCAGCATAATGACAATCAATTTTTAATAATAAAATATACGTATCATGGATTTTCAAAAAATGTGACAAGCATGGGTCTTCAAGCCTGTGGAACTTCAAAGTCACACCTTGAAAATGCCAATATGTGAAAAATTAAATTTTCACAAAAAAAAACTGTTTAACTGGCAGATTGCATTGCCTACTGAAGCTATATTTTAGTCCCATGTTTCTTTCCTGTAAGTTTGAGAACAGTAAGTGACATGGTTTTTCTTAAATGGTCATCATGGGAGCAGTGCCCAAAATAGTTTTTTTTTTTCAAATTTTGTTGTAGTATTACATAATGTTTAACAGCATAATGAGCATCAATTTTTAATAATAAAATATTAGTATCATGGATATTCAGAAAATGTGACTAGCAAAGGTCTTCAGACCCATGGAACTTCAAAGTCACGACTTGAAAATGCCAAAATGTAAACAAGACTGCACTGTTCTGAAATGTTTTTTTTTTTTTTTCATTTTTAACATTTTTTAACATAAAACAAAATTAACAGTTTAGTGCCATTTTTATATGATCAACTAAAAAAATTGATGAGATGGGAAAAATATCAATAGAGCAGTGTTAAATGTCCAATTTCTTCCATTCTGAGATTCTGAACATAGTGAATGATTGAATCTGACAAACTGCAATGATATGAGTTTATTTCCATTTTTGAAACTTTATTACACAATACACGATAACAAATTAACCATCATTTTTACAAAATCAACTAACAATGTTGTAAAGATGCAGGAAATGTCAAACAAAAACTTTTACGTATCTTATTAGTTTAATAATGAGACTGTTAACATGCCTAAGAATTGAATCTGAG
>NW_019775565.1:140376-163693 GCF_001039355.2 Lingula anatina | reverse complement strand
ATAAAATATTAGTATCATGGATATTCAGAAAATGTGACTAGCAAAGGTCTTCAGACCCATGGAACTTCAAAGTCACGACTTGAAAATGCCAAAATGTAAACAAGACTGCACTGTTCTGAAATGTTTTTTTTTTTTTTTCATTTTTAACATTTTTTAACATAAAACAAAATTAACAGTTTAGTGCCATTTTTATATGATCAACTAAAAAAATTGATGAGATGGGAAAAATATCAATAGAGCAGTGTTAAATGTCCAATTTCTTCCATTCTGAGATTCTGAACATAGTGAATGATTGAATCTGACAAACTGCAATGATATGAGTTTATTTCCATTTTTGAAACTTTATTACACAATACACGATAACAAATTAACCATCATTTTTACAAAATCAACTAACAATGTTGTAAAGATGCAGGAAATGTCAAACAAAAACTTTTACGTATCTTATTAGTTTAATAATGAGACTGTTAACATGCCTAAGAATTGAATCTGAGGAAATGTAAAAAATATTCTGAAAAGTGAAAAAACAGCATAACTTCTACAATAATGGCCTGCGATTTATGAATATTCATCAGCTCTGTACATATAAAGCCAAAAAGTAAAACTGCCCTCCACTTATCGTGTTTACACTGAAAGTGCACGGCGCCGGCATCGGCATCGGCATCGGCGACGACAGACGCAGGTGATGGCAATATGTACAGACACATCTGTGTCTGTACATAAAAAAGACACGCTTCGCAGTAAACTGTAACTAAAGCCTAGATTACATTTGAGATGCGATGCCTGTACATTGCACGCATACTGCACGTAATACTCCTTTTGTACGGCGTCTGAGCGGAGGTAGACGGTGGCCGTGCGAAATGGCGCGGAATCGAACTGATTTAATGTCATGTAAAGTATCTTAGCTCCTTACGATTTAAAAAAAAAAATAGTGAACAGACAATTTCATCGCACGGCGCCCGTGTAAATGTAATCTAGGCTTAATGTCCCTCCTCAACACCCGGAGCCTAAAGCCTCGGTCATAACCGGCCGTACGGGCTCTTACGGGCTGTTTGCGTCCAGATTTTACGCAGAACCTCATGTCCCACGCAGGTCCTTCTTACGAAAAATCGAGTTCGCAGACAGTCCGTAAGCACGTACGGTGGATGTTGGACATGTTCAAAAGATTCTACGAATACCCTAGGAACCAAAAAACCGTGCGTCAAAAACGTAGTTGGGACCTAGGCTTAACTTTTCGACATGATCAACAGCCGCTACGTGCGATCTTGCTACGTCCTAGCCGGACGCAAGGAACCTAAAAACCGTTCGTGGAAAACGTAGTTGGGACCTAGGCTTTAGCTCGTCGTGAACTCGTAGTAAACTATGTGTGAACTAGTCGTGAACAGTGCGGGAGCCTCCCACTTCGTGCCCCAAAATGGCACGACTTGCCACGACAAAATCGGGGCCAAAAGTCGTGCAAGTGTCAGCCTTGCATAAGCAACCTTTAAGCATCCGCAAAATATGGTGGTCACTTGTGATCAGTTTGCAAAACAATCATTTTATAATTTGAATAAAAACACATTAGATAATGTCAAGATTTTCTGTAACACTCTACAAGTTGCGCTAGGGATATCCCTTTTTTCTAAGGCAGTATAGTTTGATCCTTCACAGTATGTTGCTTTAATACTTGGTGTCTGAGGTCGTAGGGCCTGTGCGGTTACGGTCACACTGAACAAAAACACTTGCAACTGTCACTTATTTCAAAAAGGTCAGCGACCATTGCAATATGGTTTTTCCCAAATAAAGTCTGGTAAAATGTCTAGTTGCGCCGGTGCAACGTGACAGAGAGTCCCGCTTCCCATTCATTGGTACAGGTGAGCCTGATCGCCCTAGATTTTGACCCACTTATATCAGGCTAACCCTAATACGTATAACTATATGGAGGGCGGACCTTCTGCGATTCGGTCCCTCAGTTTCGTTACACTTGCCTTCGGTGGAGTAATGAATACCTACGGGTGATTGAAAAGCCTATTTGTGGTATCCAACCTGTTGCTAATAGGTCGCCGATTTATTTGAAACTGATTGCGCGGTTTCATCTATCTGTATGTTCTTTTAGGTTGAGGCATTTATCACTTAGAATACAAGAAAATTATCGTGACAGATCGCGCGCGCATCGTGTTTTTTCACATTCCCATCTTTTTGATGAAGATACTAAATTGGTTTTCCCTGATTTTTTAAATATCTTGGTGATACTTGGATTTTTACCGATCTGTTATAGTATTTGTTGATAAATCAAACACGATAATAATTAGTAACTATACACCGTTGATAGCATTCTTCTTCTCTATTTCTGTACGCCCTGCAACTTGTTTTATTGTTCACTTAGAAAATCTAAAATGAAACGATAAAACAATAAGGGTAACGACATTTACTGGTTATTTTTTACAAAATATTAAAAGAATAAACAAAGCGTCAAAATTAACACATCCTGGAATCGTCGTCTCGGCTTTTTTGTTCACTTAGAGAATTTAAAATGAGATACATGTGCAGCGATGAAAAATACAAGTAGATTTTAATTACCGACATTTTTACCAAATAATTTTGCAAAACATTAAAAGAAATAAAGCGTCAAAACGTTGACACATCCGTATTTAAAGGTGACATGGAATTTTGTGGTATTACGGCTGCTATTCGTAGTCAGTACTATTGTGTTGGCATAGTGCTGGAATCACGGAGTGAAGTAGGAGTGGAAACATTGGTGATGTAATGAATAAAGCTGAACTGCGGAGACGGCACTTGTTGATAAAAAAATATCAGTCATAAAAATTGTAGTCATATTTTACAATTCAATAAATAAGCATATATCTGTAACTTTGTATGAAATGAGAACTAGAGTTATTTCAAAAATAATGTTTAAGGTTATTGATAACGGCATAATACATGTCTTCCACGATATTTTATTGTCTCTAATAATAATAATAATAATAATAATAATAATAATATGTATTTATAAACTCATAACAATCAGTTCAAAGAAAGTAAGTAATTGCCTGAATAAGAAACCAAAAAATGAAATGCATTTCATAAAATATATTTTTTAAATTATTTCATTCTTTGATATATCCTAAAATATTCTGTTGAAAGGCAACGAATGCATGATGAACTCTTGAAAATCAGCGAATCAATGTCTAGAGGACAGTGGTCATGTGTGTATCAGTGTCTAGAGGACAGTGGTCATGTATTGTCAATTCTCCTTATCATTACTGTGAAAAAAGTCTCAAAGTAATAGCAGAATTTGTAAAGACTGCTGTTAAAGCTACATAGCTCACCTGCAATTTAGTACATCACAGCCACTAGTTGTTAAACTGATAATGCTGTGAATAGCTTAATTAATTTTATAGCATATCATGCATTAACACGTGTAATTTAGCATACTACATATGCAAACATATATAAATGTATATCCTTATATATTGTGTAAATAATGTTGTCTAGATAGCCTACAAATGTATTCATACCATTTTGTGCTCAATAAATTTTTTAATATTAAAATAAGTGCTATTGTTTTGAGGTTAGCAGATGCTTTAAAATAGCATTATGATAAGATCTTCTTGCTTGGCATTGATATATATCAACAACTACCTGTGGATTCTACATTAATTACACCTCTTGAAAAAAAAATCAACACACCTCGTATAACTGGTTTTCAGGCCAATTGAAGACTGAAAGTTGGTTTTAACTTCTAAAACAAAATATCAGTCTATTTAAACCCAATATAATCACTAGCAGTAAACCGAATATAAATATCCGTATACTGAATAAAATTAAATAATTAGAAACAGAAAAGATAGTTGTTCTCTGGGATTAATGGTCTACAGAATGCGCATCATTACCGGCCACAGCATCACTATCTGCTAATACGCTGAAACAATGCATTGGAAAAAAAACATTAAAAAAATAATAAAAAAAAACTCAAGTCAGATTGCCTGTGTTGCCGTGACGGTACCGTAGAAAAACCCAGTTAATGTTAAATGTTTACTAGTCTGAACAACATGGATATGAGCCAGTGAAGTTTTGTCTCGTTTTATTCTTTATATTTTCCATAATGTTTTGGTGGGGATAAGGTGTATCTATAAAGCTAAGATAAAGGTACGTGTACAATGTACGTGCATACGGTAACGCCTAACTAATGATTTTGGAATTTTGCATACAAGTAGCTCGTTTTTATGACAGTTTTGTTACTATAGCGTTACTTTAGCGCATGGTACACCCTAAAAGCCTGGATGTGTTTAGCAGTAGGACATGTTTGATGGCTAAATATATGTAGGCATATATGTATGGCCTTTTAGTTAAAATTTCCAAGGTATATAATTATACATACTTTATATATATATATATATATATATATATATATATATATATATATATATATATATATATATATAAATATATATATATATATAAAACATCGTTCACTTACGCTCACTTACACAAGTAACCTTTCACTCTCACTATCGATCCCAGATTCGAATGTCTAAAACTACACGTAAGTGTGTGCGCCAGAAACCAAGTCAACCACAAGGATAAATCAACGTAACGCTGCTTTATTTTTAAATATTGTTAAAACAACTGACCAAGATTCATAACAAATATGATATTTTATACTACTTCCTTTTATCGCGACGATCTTATGCGGATTTCTGCTGCAGGACCATGTCCAATTAGCTCGCCAAAAGTAAATGGATTCTATTTACATAATTACGTCGTCGGGAGCGTCTCTTAATCTCCGGGCGCTCCCGACATGCCCCCATGCCTCGCTGATTGATCGTCCAAGTAGTAGCCAGATGAGGTTAGGAAAAAAAAATGTTATTATTATTAACATATTGTTATGTACAAAGCATAAGCTGCAGTATCAATGTAGCATTAACTGGATAGAGATTATGAATGAAATAAAAGATTAAATATTGAAACATCTTTTATTTTTATTTGGCAAAAATACAAGAATAAACAAAGTTTGCTACATAAGTTTGGAATTTTAGCCAAATCATCTTTATTATTACCTGTCACATGTAATGAATAAGACATACACAGATTTTGTAAGCTAGAATGCATAATTATTTTCATACTTATTAATGCTCTCTTCATAAATAAGCCTTCCATTCAAGCATTCACAAACTTTCACATTGTGCAGTACACATTATAGTATGGTAACATTTTTGAGAGAGATTTATTAACAGCCGGGCTATCATGTTATGAGTCTGATGTACATGCAGACCCATGAGAATTGCAGATCAACACATTCTCCTCTCTCTGTCAGTGTATTGACTCATTTGAGCTGACACAAAAATATCCATGCAAAGGGATGTGTCATAAGAAAGGACTAACCCGACTTACACAAACATAAATTGTTTCATCAGTAAGATATTCACACATACTTTTCCAAGACGTGCAGGGAATAAATAGAAAGGTATAAATATTTCTTTAAAAAACACAGGCATGGCTTCCCTGCATGAATTCTAAATAATAGCTGAGTGGAGAATTGAATACATATTTTAGTATCAACTATATTGGATGATGCATCGCCAATCTTTTGCAAATTTTTTCAGAGTCATTTGGGGTCAAGGTCATCACCCTAATTTCAAGGACACTGCATTTTTCGAGCAGAAAATTCCCATATTATCTAAACCTTTGTAATTGGGTGTCATAGAAGCATGTTTAAATATCATTTCCTACTAAGTGAGGTTCTGTGAATAATATGCAATTGCTGTCAAGGCCACCAGAGGTCAATGTTATGACCTTATTTTTAAGGTCATGGCATTTTTAGCTCGGACAAAATGCCATCATGTCTACATTTCGATAACCCGGCCAATGTCACAGTAACATGTTTAAAGTATCGATTCATACTAAGTGACATATTGCCGATCATTTGAAACTAAATGTAAGATCTCCACAGGTAAGGGTCATATCCTGATAAAAAGGTTGTCACAATATTTAAGAAAAATTGATTTTACACTTATCAAAAACAACACAGGTGATTGTTTAAAGAATATTTCATTACAGAAAAGGCATCGGCGCTACTGCATAGTACTCATTTAAATCAATGGCATTCAGTTTACAAGGCGTAAGGGTATACTGTACACATCTCAAAATCACTAGGGCCTAAGTGTTATATCTATGTTTAAATAAAAAGCTGTGTGTTTTACATTATACAGGAACTAAACGTGAAAAAGAACATATCAAGTACCTGAACCTTGTGTCAAAATTCCACTGCATGTCAGACCTACATTGTTCAAAACTTCCTATTCTGTTGCAGGGAGGAGTCAAGCAATGCTTTGTGCTTTTTTCCCAAGATAAACTACATTTCTTCAAAAACTTCAGATACATGTGGGAGACCTTTAAAGCTTAATAACAAAATATAGACATGTTTCATACTGGGCAAAGACAGCCTGTTGTACAATAATCATTGTAGCCTCACATAAGACATGTAAAGCATTGGAATATTCAAAATCTTATTACAGCATTCTTTACAACTGCAATGGGGGAATTAATTCATTTTGGGTACATATATATTTAGATAAAATATTATGGAATTAGAAATGGGGACATTTTATATTAGCCACAGGCTGGGGGTACAAACTGCAAGTAAAACATTTAACCTATTATACAACCGGTGGTGAGTTTACAAGGAATGAAACAACCATATCAGAAGTAGGTAAGCAGTTTCTCTGGGGAAATATAACCAGGTGGGGTGGCACCTTTTTTTGGTATTTACCTTCTTTCCCAGAGGTCGGATTGGTACACCATTTGAACATCCGTAACAAATAACCTGGGGTTTCTCTCCAGCTTTTAAAAAACATCAAATGTTGATTTCTCAGATATACAGTTCCAATGCTTCTCTCAAATCTTCAAACTTTAACAATAGGTCTACATGTAGATATGGCATAGCAGTGTTAGGTATGGGTCAAATAAAGAGTCCTTTTCAGAGAAGAAATATATGGAGAAGGATAAGGTAGTCTGCATTAATGCACAACATTCATTAAGCATTTATTACCACCTGATCACTTAATATTTGTCAGAAGGTTATTTCTACATGGTCAGCTTCAAACTGAAGGATACAAAGTCCTTTTACATACGTGTTCTATGATCCTCGCCCACAGCTACAACTGTTTGTACGTCCCTTGTCCTTGGTGCTTTGACCATCAAATACAGGCCTGTAGCCAGTGGGGTTCTGGAAAGAATTTTATCTAAGTACACAAACATTTCTTGGTAGAAGGTCCACTTTTTTCAGAAAAAGCCCAGCTCCCCCTTTTTGAGACTGCAAGCTCGACACAATGACTGTCGACTAAGCTGCAGCAAAGTAAACGAAGGATGATGGTGAGAGCCTGTAGCCAGTTTCCTATCCTAACAGACCTGATAAAAACTTCCAGGTTGCGATCATGTCTCAGTACTAGTTCTCCAATCTGACAGGAGCTGGCATGATATGAAAACACGAAACAGCAGCTTTAAAGTTTATCGACCAAAACATACTACACCTAATAGTGTTCAATTGCGGCGAACAAGTTCTTCCCAGCAAATGACCTGCTGTTTATTTCAGTATCCCACTGCATGATATTTAGGAAAACAGATGCTGAAATGACACTCAAAGGGCACCATCTACAAGTTTGTCTTCACACAAAAAGTCACTAATTTCCCACTCATCACATTAAATCACAGTAGACTTGGGAGAGGGTATAGCTTTTAGACCTCACCCATCCATGATGGAGCTATAGGTATTGAATCAACCATTAAGAATGAACATACTTTACCATTGTCAATTCAGTAATGGCTGGCTTTAAGAGCAACCAAATACAGATACTGATTAAATGGGAAATAAATATGCTTTATCCACTATCTCCTGTCTACAATGGCACACAGATACTCCAAGGTAGGACAAGAAGGCTTTATGTCAATCATTGGGCACACAAGAAGATAGCTTATGCCTATAACACCTGTATTGAAATTAAGTATTTATATCAAACCAAATGTAACATTTGTCATAAAGAATGGAGATGCATATTTTGCTCTTAAACAATCTTATCTGTTGTATTTCGCACACCCTAGAATCAAATTTTCATTAAATTTCATGCTGACACTGCAATAAGGTCAAACCTGTACCTCCTAGATTTTGGAAATAGTTGCAAATGATAAACAGGGCCCCATTTACAAGGCATTAATTGGCACGCTAAACACGTTTCTTTGACATTTGGTAATTGAGAATTTATGGAATTTTGCTTGAAAATCTCATGACCTTGTAATTGGAGGTCATAAACTTAACCTCTGATGACATTTAAATTAGTTGCAATTGATTGTTTACTTCTCATTCAGAATGAATTGATACATTAAACATGCATGTTTCAGTGAGATACGGTTACCAAGATATATAAAATATGATATTATTCACTTGGAAAATACCATGACCTTGTTTTTTTTCATAATATTGGCCTCTGGTGACCTTGAAAATAGTTGCAAGTGTTTGGCAGTGTCCTACTTGGTTGGTATTGTTTCTTATAACATGTTTCTATGACACTGGGGAACTGCCATATAGACATTAAGGGTTTTTTTGCTCCAAAAATGCCTTGACCTTGTAATAAGGTCATGACCTTGACCTCCAGTGACCTTGATACTAGTTGCAAAAGATTGGGGATCTCTCACTTAGTAGGCGTTGATACTTAAAACATTTGTCTGTGACATTGGGAAACTGTCATGTATACATTATGGCTTTTTTTTCTCCAAATATGCCTTGACCTTGTAATAAGGTTATGACCTTGACCTCCAGTGACATTAAGACTAGTTGCAAAAGATTGGGAATCCCTCACTTAGTAGGAATTGATACTTAAAACATGATTCTGTGATACTGGGTACCCAAGTTATGGATTTCAAATCCACCCACCCCATTCAATAGCGGCCATTTTGGATTTTTGTGGAAAATGAGACTTTGCCATGGGGGGCTTCATGGGGGAATTTTTGGGGCTATATTAGGCCTTCAACAGACCAGAATCAATTGAGAAACCTTTGTCACCAATTTTTTCCAACCTCAATGGGGAAATATGCTCGTTTACTGGCCTTTCATGGCATCGATGAAAGAAGTGCTTGAGGAAAGTCTGCGTGACCCAATTACGAACAGGTAAGACAATGGCGGCGCTTTTCGAAATATCGTTTAGGCCGGTTGTATTTTAATTTCCACCTAACTAAGTCCTGTATATGAACTTAGTTTATATTAACATATTCCTGCCTCTGCAAGGACCTTAATAAGGACCGCACAATTCAGCTCGCAGGTCACGTAAGAAGCATTCTCGGGCTCGAAGTGGTCGCTACAGATCCTCGCGTGTTTTGACACTGTGCTTGGATTTTTTAACCTCAGATAATTGAGCCAAATTATATGTTTTGCGGCATCCGCAGGTAGGACAAAATAGCAGATGTCTTTCTAACCGTAGCCTACCGGTAGATTACGGGTGCAACACAACTTTGCCGCATTTTGTTTCACTGACGCCTGGATGTTTAGTCACCTAACCTATATACGGCTATACTATTACTACAGCTGTCGCAAGCTACTACGCTGGTTACGTCACTAGAAATTGATCAACCAGAATTTTCTTATCTAAATATCCTCTTTTCTCTCTAAAACTAAAAAATAACAAATTTTGACGGCACTTTATAGTTTTTATACTGTAAAAAAAAACAGTGAACGTTCTGTGTTCCTTGGGCACAGTAGGCCTTATATGTTAAATATCATTTGTCAGCACTATATTCAGTGTTAATCATTAATCACCTTCATTTCTTTTAGTATTGAGAATTTCAATAAATGCGACCGTCATCGACCAAATTTCGAATACCATACTTTAGTTTGTTATTACTTTATCTGCATGTCATTATATTCAAATTAGCTTAAATCAAGGAGACATAAAGGGATTTCTCGGTTAGCATCACTCTGAAGTAACAAACTATTCATAATGGGCTATTATTATCTGTCACAAAAGAGCAGTGATAAATGTCAGAGCAAAAAGGTGTATTGATTACTGTCAAGAGGACTTAGACTGGACCTGCCAAGTGGCAGTGCCTGAACAATTATGCAAACAATTACCAGCCATGTAAATAGCCTTGAGATTTCAGTACAGGGTGACATCAGAGCAAAATGGCTGTCTATTTATCTAGAGACATATCTGTAAAAAATCAATATGTCGCCCTGGTAGAGGGTAGCATATGATTAGTACAGGCTATGGTAAGTGAGAATATCTGGGTTGGTATATGGGACAAATGTCATCTATACAAAGTAATGGGGAACAGACTACTGTTCCCAGCGGACTGCCACCCCTTTCACACGAGTACTAAATGGTTGTCATTCAACTGGCGTTGAAACAGTGTTCGTGGGTGCTCATGTGAAGGAGAAATCTGAGAAACCATTTTTTTTCATTTTTTCCCCAAGAGCGTTATAATGATGTGAGATAACGTGTTAATTAATTTAGTCACTGAACACCGAAGATTTATCTGTTGTCAAAAAGGAATGTAAGAAAGAAAATGGCAAACGCTTGCAGTATCCTTAAATGTATCCTTACATTTGAATTCACAAAGCATAGCTGTAGGTGCATTCTCCAATAAAAAAATGAATTCACATAAAAACAAGGTGACCAAATTTTGTTATATTTTCAAAATTATCTAGCGGGAAAAGGATTTCACTTGGTGTTACTCTTCTCATCTTTTTCTTTGTTTCTTTTATCTCTCCCGTACATTCTCCTGAACCATCCTACTCCCAACAAGGTATCACTTGACATCACTTCTTTCTCTGTGCCTCTTATTATTTACATGTTAACATCTCTTTCATGTTCAAAACTGGGATTTGTACAGATTTCTTTAAGACTGCAATCATCAAACCTGTCTTGAAAGAAGTCAATCTTAACTCCATCCTCCTACTCGTATCATATCTCAAGTCTAATGATCTCCTTGAGAAAATCAGCAAATGAACCAGACCATAACACTTTAACAACGCTGATTGGAATAAACAGTTACTTAAGTACACGTTAATTATCACAGCTGCTCTTACGGTGATTGTAAGTTAATTGGATAGCTTATTTTTTCCAGGAGAGAGCCTCGTTCATGTATACTCAGTGTAATGATAATAACAATTACTCAGGGTAAATGAATTTATTGTCGTTTAACGAGTCAACGTAAATGTGTTAGAGAAGCTAGTAAGGTGAGTAAATGAGTTCATAGGGCGGGGAATTCGAGATGGGCAGATTGAGTATTGCGCATAAGTATAAAAGGAATAGCGAGACGAGTAGTTTTATTCGAGACTGTTTCAGCCGTCTGCGTCGGACTGGTGAAGTAAATCGCAAATGTGTGAAAAAAGGAGGCAGGAGTCGGGTTCGGGTAGTGAATTAAGATTCCGAAGACGAACGAGAGAGCAGAGATTTTGTAGAGTTGGTGGTAGACGATAAAGAAGAGGGTAACGAAGAGACATAAATAAGGACAGGTGATGTAAATGAAAACAGTTCAGTCGGTAATATGGCAGAAACGTTATCGTTGTTTAAAGCCTATATGGGAAAAACTGTTCAAATAGTTGAAAAGAGAACACGAAAAAGAAAGTCAAAGCCAATACAAAACGTTCAAGACGGTATAGCAAAAATCTTAATTTACGCGAAATCAAAAACAGTAAGAAATAAATACCGAAGCAATTGAAAATATTCAAAAAGCAGATATGTTAATTAAGGATGAGCAGGTAAAAGATGATCGTAAGGTATTGAAAGAAAGCATTGACATTTTGCAAAAGCGTAATAAACAAATAAGAATAGCAAAGAAGACAAAAGCAGGTTGGAAAGCGGTAAAAGGATTTAAACTGCACGAGTCAATTTTGCATGAGTTTCTGACAGAGGATATTTTCTTTTTCGAAGAGAAAGATGCCCAAAATCAAAACCAGTGATTTGCCTACGGGAAATATGGACATTGGAGGGAGTTCTGCACAAACAGATATCAAACCCAGGGTACAGTGTCTCCACGTGAAAGAACATATGGACACACAATTCGGGAAAGAGAAGCTACAGGTATCGGGAGATAACAGAACTAATAGAAGCAAGACGAGCAAATCAAAATTACAAGATAAGTATATGATCGATAATAATTTGAGAGTTTCGGATAAATTGAAGAATTACCAACAAAACATTAATGTTAAAGGGAGACGTAAGAGAAACTACCAGTTCTGGGAAAGCATACAGACTTATAACTGTGTTTTAGACATTCAAAAATGGATAAATCATTCCTTTTGTTCAGACTCTGTTAGATTCAGTTATCAAGAATACAAAGCATCTCTCGAAAACACAGAATATGTCATCAAAGACATGAAAAATTTGTTAATATTTGTTAGAATTTGAGAAGTGAAAGAAATCCCAAAGGTGGTAAATCCGTTAAGGGTTACTTCTAACGGCAGTACTTGATTTAAGACACGTAAATCCATACATTTGGAAAGAGAAAGTAAAATTTAAAGATGCGATCGAGGATCTACAATATGTTAAATTGGGAAGGTACAAGTTTAAGTTTGATTTGAAAGATGGTTATTATCACATATATATATAAGGGAATCACAGTTTTTGCTTTCAACCAATTTTCCTTGATGTATGAACGGTTAGACAAAATAAGATATTGATACAATGCTTTATTTTTAGAATTTCTTCAGCAGGTTACATATTCAATAAAGTTTTGAAATGTTTAGTGAAACATTAGAGATCAAATCATATAACAATTATTATGTAGATGGTTTGGGATTTAGAGAAAATTCAGAGACTTGTGGAAATTTTACGAATCTAGTCAGACACGATTCAATTCAATCTGGTTTCTGGTATACAGAAATTAGCACAAAAGTCGAACTGGTTGGGGTTAAATTGGGATTTGGAAACAGCACTTATTTCAATAATTAACAAAATAGTTGCAGATTTTAAAATTCATTTATTGGATATATCTAAATATAATATATAAAATATATCAAAAATATCTGCTCGAAGTTAAGCTAGAGCTACGAGAAAAATTATGTATTTACATATAGTTATAGGTGATGTAACGAGAATGATGACTAGAAATTTGCATCAAGTCATAAATGGCTAGGAAAATTGGGATGACCTCGATGATTTGAATGACAAGTTAGATATGTTAAATGAATTAAAAGTTTGGTTGTCGGACATAAACAGACTAAATCGCAGAGACATGTTCGTGAATGATGTACCAAAAATACTGGGTTTTTCAGATGCAAGCGAACACACAATTGGCGGTTATTTGTTTTGATGCAATTTTGAGATTTGTTAAAAAAATGTGACCAGATATTGAGAAAAAGCAGAGCTCAATATGGAGACAATTTAAGTCGTTAATTATTTCATTGCAGTCATTTACAAAATTCATTAAAAATCGCAAAATCGGGTGGTTTACAGATAATAAATGGCTAGTTTAATAAATGTATTATAATCATTTATGAAGAAGACATAATGAGATAATGATCAATATGGTTGATAATCGAATCGAAATGTGATTCGATGCGAACCGAGATGTGGTTCGATACGAACCGAGGTGTGGTTCGGTAAGAAGTGAAATGTGATTTGATGTGAATCAAGATGTGATTCGATAAGAATCAAGATGTGGTTCGATATGAATAGAGATATTTGATACGAACCGAGGTGTGGTTCGATAAGAAGTAAAATTTGATTTGATGTGAATCAAGATGTGATTCGATACGAATCAAGATGTGGTTCGATATAAATAGAGATATTTGATATGAATCGAGATGTGATTCAATACGAATCAAGATGTGATTCAATATGAATTGAGATGTGATTCAATATGAATTGAGATGTGATTCGATACGAATCGAGGTGTGGTTCGATATGAACCGAGATGTGATTTGATATGAATCCAGATGTGATTTGACATGAATTAAGATGTGATCCGATATGAATCAAGATGTGATTCGATGCAAATCGAGATGTGATTCAATACAAATCAAGATATGGTCGATACGAATTGAGATATGATTCGATATGAATCCAGATGTGATTTGATTAGATGAATGTAGATTTGATATCAGTTTGAAGTTAAAAGGTAGAATTGAGATGAGATCGAGTAGGATATAGTCTAAATGTGTTTAAATTTCAAAATTGCAAATAATACAATGATTATATGGAAGACAGAAAATTTTAATTAGACATATGCGAAAAAGGGAAATTGTAAGGTGAATGTGGAATGGTGAAGTTACCATACTGAAATAGATCGAGCTTATAGATGATGATAACAGATAAGTAGCATAGAAATTCATTTTCGGTATTAATTGCGAATAGTCATTTTCCATTGCAGATTTTCAAAACGGAGATATGGACAAAGTTGAGAGAGGCACAGGACACATCACTTAAGATTTTGGCTGCAAATTTACCACAGGTGTTGGAACATTTGAGAGCAGAAAATACTGTACGGAAATACTCATATGTATTTCAGAGAACAATGGGCGAGTAATTTTGTAGAATTTTGTAGAAAATTGTGAATATTTTTCCAGCTAACAAGCATGACATTGCACTTAACATGTTTAGTTTTATACAACAGTATTGTAAATCAGGAACGATTCAAGACGTTAAGTACGGTTTAAAATGGGCAGATGAAATATCAGGTATTAATATAAAGTCTTGCGATAATATTATGATAAATAATGTTGTTGAAGCGTCAAAGAGAATGTCATGCAAGAAAACAGTAAAAAAGGAAATAGTTACTCCGAAAATATTAGAATCAAATTGTAGTCTAGCAGATTTACGAGATCTTGGTATATTCTTAATATCATTTGCAGGTTTGTTAAGATAAAGTGAAGTATGCAATATTAAGAGATCGGATATTTTAAAATATTTATAGAAATAAGTAAAGACTGACATTTACAGGGACGGATCTACTGTTTAGGTTGCTAAAACCGGAAAAGCTACATGTTAAAAAGATATTTGGAAGTAGGCAGTATTGACAAAAATTCAGATAATTGTATATTTAGAACAGTTACTTATTTAAAGAAATCCAAAAAGCACATTTTACGTAAAAATGGGTAATTGTCGTAAACAAGAATAAGAGCTGTTATTTTAGAGAAGTTACATATTTAAGGTATGGATAAAAAAAAGTTTGGTTTACATAGTGTGCGTGCAGAGGAGCGATAGCTACAGCAAATTTTGGAGTCAAAGATCATTTGTTTAAAAAGCACGGAAGTTGGATTTAAGATAAAGCAAAAGACACATACAATAGTTTTTCAAAAGGAGTCAAGCATCTCTAAATGTGGTACAATTTTAAGATGTAAAATACATTATTTTAATAGGATTCATAATTCGTGATCATTATCAATCTGTTATTACGGTAAGTATTTTTTTTTCAGGTGGTAAGTATACATGTATATCTTAGAATAAAAGGATTAGTGGTTGTCGTTTTTTTTTAATTAAAATTGAATAAAATTGCCCGTTCTTTGTGGTCGACGCAGATAGGCATGCAACAGCTCATAGCAAGGGTTAACGAAATAAATGATTTGAATTGGAAACGGTGGTTGGTGTTTTCGTTGCGAGTTATTAGACAATAAATGGTTTATATGCGATTAAGTGAAACGAATAAGAATATAAATGAATTTATTGTCGTTTAACGAGTCAACGTAAATGTGTTAGAGAAGCTAGTAAGGTGAGGAAATGAGTTCATAGGGCGGGGAATTCGAGATGGGCAGATTGAGTATTGCGCATACGTATAAAAGGAATAGCGAGACGAGTAGTTTTCATTCGAGACTGTTTCAGCCGTCTGCGTCGGACTGGTGAAGTAAATCGCAAATATGTGATAAAAGAATATATTAAATAGTATAGATGGCATACGAAGAAATTATAAGCAGGTCAGAGAAGTAATGTTTATAAGAAAAGGTATAAGAGGGGCCAGTTGACATAAGTTGATGTATTGAAAAAGGGTATACGTTTTGAAGTATTCACGAGGTAATTTCAAGTGTAAAAGGTGAAAGCGTGGTGTAGGTAACAAAAAAGAGGTGGTAGTAGTGATAAGCCTGAGAAGGTGATGGTTTCTGATGTACAGTTCGTTCGTGATATGTACCCATTCGGTAATACAGATAAGAATGCAACCATTAAAAGGGTTTATTGAATTGTATAAAAGGTGGAGACCTAGATGTGTGGAGAGACATGATCGCCAACGCTGAACAGCAGGGCACTGAATGAAGATGATAAAATGTGGTTAAAATGTGAATGTGTATAACAAAATAGCAGATGTATTGGATAAGAGAAGTTGGTAGAGGGTTATAGTTTGAGAGTGGGTGAAGTACAGTTAATGCGTGGTATGTACGCATTCTGTGACGCAGACAGGCATGCAACAGCTCATAGCAAGGGTTAACGAAATAAATGATTTGAATGGGAAACGGTGGTTGGTGTTTTCGTTGCCAGTTATTAGACAATAAATGATTTATATGCGATTAAGTGAAACGAATAAGAATATAATGATAATAACAATTACTTCGTCAACAAACAATTCCGTTACTGACATTTTAATTTGGATAACTAAAATCCATGAGAGAAGAGAGATGATGCTCGTTTAAAGGAAAGAGCAAGTAAAAGTTACTATTGGAATAATCAAACTTTTAAAATGTCACCCGACATGCATTCAGGAATTTTTTTAACAATGTTTATTCGAAAGAAATGGAGGCAAAGCGCTAAAAGTATTGGATGCTAATGCAAAATCAAATAAGTAAATAAATAAAACAAATGAATACGTATATGCAACAGAATATGTATATACACCTATATATAATCAAAGATTTCAGTATTGGAACACAAAAGTTACCAGAAATGTTTTAATACAGAAAGAAAGCAAATAAGAGGAAGAAGAAAAGGATCGTAACAAATTTACGTATACAACACAACTAAATACAATTTGGATTACTTTAACAGCAAAGAAAATTACATGATTTCATAAAATGAAATCAGTTAGGTCAAGTAGAGAAAAGATACTACTTATTGAGTAATGTGAAGGTTTTCGAGTAGAAAATTTGCAATGGTTTCAAATATCTCTTCATTTTGGGTAGTTGATAGAGATCCATGACCATAGAGAAATAGTGACAACTTTTCTTTTAGTGTTTTAAAAGAGGTCTTACGTTCATGTAATATTTCATTTATTTTTTGGTAAAGGGAAGGGTACCTTAAATTGAGTGAGGGGCATCTGAAAAAGAAGTGCAGAGGAGTATCAAGGGCACCGCAGGTGCAGTGTGGTGTGTCAATAGTAGTCCAATTATACCTAAACAATTCTGCTCTAAATAAGCACCCGACCCTCGCTCTGTTAAGAATTTTTTCTTGATTTCTGTCCACGTTTAGTGTTGTTGTTGAAAGCGACCCAGCAGTGAGGCGATTTTTTATGGAGTTCTTGAAAGATGAGATTGAAGGTAAAGATTTAGTGGAGGAGGAGAGTTGATCCCATGAATGCATTAGAAAATAGATAACTGAGGTACGGGGGTATTTAGGAGGAAGTTTAAATTCTATTTTTTTATTTTCTTGGGTTATGATTGGAAAAGGGTGGAATATATCAGAAACATAGGAGGAAACCATATTCGCCATAACTGAAAACATAATTTTTTGAGCATGCATTTTTCTTCTATCAAATAGAGAAATCCAATTTAGTTGTTCAAAAATAAGAGGTACAAGAGCTAGGTAAGGCTCCCAGTACTATTATGCCTGCTTGGTATTGAAGAGACGATAGTTTCGATAATTTCTTCTGGAGTGAGTTATGATAGAAGATGTCACAGTAATCAAATTGTGATTGGATAAAGGCATTATATGTTACTTTTAAATGTTTGGACCTAACTTTGCAGTATAGAGGTTTTAGGGCATTTAAAGCCCGTTGAACCTTTTCGCAAACAAAAACAATATGGTCGTTGAAATTTAGTTTTGGATCAAGTCCCAGGTGTTTAAGGCTCTCAGACCTGGTTAGCATGGTATTGTTAATATACAATCCAGGGTATGTATTAGTATTATTTTCTTTGCCGAATATAATTTCGAGGCACTTTGCCGGTTTAAAATTCAGTTTCCATTTATTGGACCAATTTTCGATGGTACGTAGGTCACCTATCGTGTGAATCGACCTCACCCCGACGCGAGGGCATAAAGAGGGAAGTATCATCCGCATAGATGAAACAGTCAGTAGAGAGTGCGTCAGGGAGGTCATTAATAAATATGAGAAAAAGTAACGGGCCAAGTATGCTACCTTGGGGTACACTTGTATTTATGTAACCGTCCTCAGATAAATTAGACGATTTCCCACCAACACGTACTTTAACTCTTCCATTAGTTAAGTACGATGACAATAGTGCATGATGTTTGCCGATTAGACCGTAAGACTTAAGTTTAAAAAGAAGGAGTGAACGGGGAACTCTGTCGAATGCAGCCTCTATATCGAGAAAGACTCCTCTGGTCTCATAATCATTAATAGAGTTATTCGTAATTGAATTATGAATCACCAAGAGCTGGTACTCTGTGCTATTACCCTTCAAAAAGCCGGATTGTTAAGGGTATAGGAGTTTGTTGTCCAGAATAAAGTTAATCACCCTATCATATATTATTCGCTCTAAAATCTTAGATATAATGCTAAGTAAAAAAAATGTTCTATAGTTTAAAATAGATTTTTTTATCATCATTTTTATAGATTGGGCAAATTTCGGCAATTTTCCAGATGTTGGAGAAGGTATTAGACTGGATAATTGCATTGAACAAAATATTAAGGGGCTTCACCACGGAGTTTTTGGAGAGTTTTATCATCTTGACGGTAAGTAGGTCAGGGCCGTTAGCTTTAGATGGATCTAAATCATCAATTATCGATTTAATTTCGCTGCTCGTGCATTGTATCTGAGATAGGGTAGCATCAGTTCTTACATGAAAGAGAATTTCACCAACGTTTGCTACTGAGTCCGAGTGGTACATTGATGAGAAATAGGACAAAAATTCATCAGCCTTTTCTTGATCAGTAGACGCGACAATTCCATTTCTCGGGTTTTTGAGAATAGGAATAGAAGACGATCGCTCTTTCCCTAGAATATTTTTCATTGCGGTCCAGTATGATTTGCTATCATCGCCCTTGTTGTCTCTATTTTGGAATTAAGGAAAGATTCTTTTGTTTTAATTATTAATTCTTTAACCTTTATCGCCTGAATTTTGTAATTATTTTCATTCGTCTCTGAAGGCTTAATCCTTATTTTTTATAAAGTTTCTTTTTCTTATTTAACTTCTATAGTTCTTCTGAGGAGGACTGCAGATTTGGCTGGACGCAGCTGGTGCCCGGATAATGAACTGCATTTAATAATTGATTTTTCAATTTTCTCATTAGATGTGACGTTCTTAATAACTGCCATGTTTTTAAAGAAAGCAGATAATTTAAAACGGCTGTATGACATCTTATAGTTCCACATGCCAACTGAAGGCAGAACTTTGGTTTTAACTTTCAGATCAAAATGTTGTATGTATGTGGTATCCATCCGAAATAGCATAATTAGAATAAAAAGACGACATTTTTCAGTATTAATTACATCATTTCTGGTGTGGGTAAAACCCAATTTTATTTATTTAATAAAACATGAAATAATTGAACATTTATGGATAATAATTTACATATTCCTTCATACCTCCCAAGCATGAGATAAAAGGGTGAAAACCCAGTAGATGCTTGGACTGATGTATTATAAGCAAATACTACATCCCCCAAAACGTCATCCCACTGATGATCGTCTTGATGCTTTAAAAGCAGTTAACAACTTCGTCGACATGATGTTCATCAGAAATGTTACTTTTTACTGTCATCGAAGGGGTATAATCCACCCTATTTAAAAAAGTAAATTAATTAAGTTATCTTAACATGTAACTTTGAAAGCAATCGTTGTCGATACATATTCATTACTGCACCTATAATATTCAACACTTACGTAAAAAAAAAGGTCCAAAAGAAAGCTGGCTACCCCTGTCGCTTCCTTGGAGGGCAAGGCACGTGCATGGGCCATCTTGTTGTAGTAGCACACAACAGTACATACGCACTGATTAACCATTTCTGTTTGTCGCATTGGCCCAATTAGATCGATCCCAATCTACCAAAAATTTAAAATAAAAATGCGTTATTTCTGATTTTACATTAAATTCGTAGATGTTTAACTACATAAATAACTGAAAAATAAAGAAATTTCCACAAGTCTTAATGTTTTCTGTTAAAACAATATGACGATAACAACGAAAAACGATTTTCAATATCTATTTTTTCCAATTGAACACCACGATTAAGAGAAAAATTGTCTTGATTACCATCCTCCACGCCTCAGGCTTGTTCACGGGAATAGGGTAAAGCGGTGGAGAGCCGTTGTTGCTCTTTTTGTTGACACGCTGACATTTGTCACATTTTAAAATGAATTTTCTGATGTCGTCTACCATGTTTGGCCAATAATATCTCTGTTCAACCTTGGCCAGTGTCTTATCTTGTCCTAGGTGACCACCTTAAATTTAAAAACAAGGAAATTAATACATCGCATTTTATAGACACTTTTTTCAATGTCTGGAATTACGTCACACAAATAAAGCAACGTATACGCGGTATTGTGAAAACGGAATTCTTTTAATACAAACTTACCAAGCGGTGATGTATGCAGTGTATCCAAAATTTTTTTTCACTTCTTCCTTGTTTCTTACAACTTTTCGCCATACTCCACCATAATTATCATCATTATCATCCTGCCCTTCATCCCTGCCCTCCAGTTTAAAACTGAGAAAAGGAATCGTAAGCAGCTGTCCCCGGACCTAAAATCCCAGAAATGTTAGTCCCCTGGACCTAAAATCCTAGAAATGGTAGTCCCCCGGCCATAAATACCCATGAAATAGTAATCCCCTGCAGGACATTTATTCAAGGTACATAGGTCCATTGGACACACATGGAATTGTATATCTGCGTATAACGTAGTGTGACCTCCAATAATATTGCATATTTAACATCATGAAAATTGAAAGTTTACTTTATAATTAGACTTGCTTGTTCTCCGAATAACTCTTTTCTGTGTTGCTGTTGTCTCGATAGGATACGTGCCCTCCACAGCATCACGATCTCCTAATATGTTGAAACAATACATTGATATCATCCTTGAAACCTCTCTCAACCAACTTTAATGTTTCCAATATCTGTAATAAGCCGGTGTGAAGAAGTGAAGCTGTAGAAATAGATATCATTTAGAACGGATGTAGGACAAATGTAGTCACGTGATCCACTTTCCATTTACACCTCGAACAAAATCTTGCACAGGTCATTTGTATAACTCACAATTTGAGATTATACCAGTATTTATCTTTTATTTATACCCACATCAGAGTGAAAGACATAAAAGAATACATACATAAAATCGCACACAAAATCCCCATAGTAAGGTCACAAAATAAAAACGTTTTAATATAAGTAATAAAATCTTTCTACAATGTGCTCAGGTTAAAATATACGACAAAGGAGTATTAAATTGAATAAAATTTAAAGTAGCTTTGGTTAAAAGTTGAACCATGCTAAATTCAAATGCACCTGCATGTAAATGTGTCCTGATAGTGTTTGTTAGACCTGAGGACAGAGTGTCTATAGAGTACGAGTGGAGTATAAAGACCTAATAAGGTTTACATATAAAGTAAAAAAAAGCAGATCAATTAGTGTTTCTTGACGGGTAAACCCTGTAAGAATAGACCTTGCCAACTGACCACGTATAAAATTGCGGTAAGGAGTGTCGTGGGCTAAAACTCGTATTAGTAGCGATACAGTTGATGAAATGACGCTATGGCTCCATTTATAAATATCTAAAACATTTAAAATATGTGAGGTATGAATTCAAGAGCTAAGGCTCAAAAACGATAATCTTTAAATGCTTGGACGTAGTGCATAAGGCATTAAAACCACAAAACATCACTAAAGCTACAGTAGAGTGCCACAAGTAGGCCTTCGGCTTTGTATCTAAACCTGGAAAATTGACACCTGTAATATTAACTTTATACAATGCCCTATTTTCAGATCATCAGCAATACACTCTTTATTTAATGTCACAACTTAAATAACTAAAGAATCTGCATTTTCCATGGGATTCTGTCCTAAAAACCAGGTTGGGTGTTATTTCAATAAGGCTTTTCCAACTAGCTTATATTTAGAGTCTTTAAGGCTGAATTTCAATCTCCAACACAGGGAAAAGTCATGACGAGTTATTAACAGCTGGAGCCCAGGCATAGCAGTGGAGAATATTGTTATGTCATCCGCACAAGTGATATTATTAAACGTGTTCTTTCCGAATGAAACTCCAGCGTTTATAGCGGATAATTCCCTTAAGCCTAGGTCCCAACTACGTTTTGGACGCACGGTTTTTAGGTTCCTAGGTTCCGGCTAGGACGTAGCTAGATCGCATGTAGCAGCTGTTGATCATGTCGAAAAGTTACTACGTGCTGTTTGCGTCCTCCACAAATCGCACGAACTCCCACGTTTTCCACATTTTTTTCCGTAGACCACACGTAGCAGCGTGTTGGAACCAAGGCTTTAGCAAGCCGTCAACATATATATGTTAAAAAGAATTGAAGATAAAATATTACCCTGTCTTGTACCACAAAAATTTTTTAACTCATACTATGTGAACCATATGTGAACTTGTCCTATCGAAAGGTCACCACTGTCTCCGTCAAAATCCCTTCCTAAAATTCAGCGAATTCACTTGCAGATAATGACGAGTTCGGCTCAATAGATTCTAAGACTTGTCCACATTAATATTTTCTTACTAGCGAAAAACAGATGACTCAATTCGTTGATGCGTGAGTTAATTGTATTCTGGAAGTAAGAGCGACAAAACTTTCTGAAAAGACGGAAATGTGTCAATCTCAAACACCAAATATTCTGCAATAAATCCACGATCAATCAGATCCAAAGTAAGCCCAACACACTTAAAATACGTTATACAAAGTTGAAATACTTCTACTATATACATATATGCCCAACACACTTAAAATACGTTAAACAAAGCTGAAATACTTCTACTATATACATATATGCCCAGCACACTAAAAATACGTTATACAAAGATGAAATACTTCTACTATATACATATATGCCCAACACACTTAAAATACGTTATACAAAGTTGAAATACTTCTACTATATACATATATGCCCAACACACTTAAAATACGTTATACAAAAGTGAAATACTTCTACTATATACATATATGCCCAACACACTTAAAATACGTTATACAAAGATGAAATACTTCTACTATATACATATATGCCCAAC
>NW_019775565.1:98244-139884 GCF_001039355.2 Lingula anatina | reverse complement strand
TATTATTATTATTATTATTATTATTATTATTATTATTATTCCGTAACGGTCTGGTCATATGGGTGAAAATGTGCACCAACTATGAGTAATACAACAATGTATATAAACGTACAGCAAATCAGTATGCTAAAAGCCATCATCATAACAAATAATAAAACAAAAACACGGACTACCTGTTAGAGCGCATTCAGAACAGCGGACTAACAGATCCGTGGATCAAATATGGCCGACCCACTTGAATGTTTGTTGTGTAATCCCCACGGGGAATCTATTCAGTGTAAAATCCGTAATTAAGCGGCAAGCTTTTTAGTGGGTCGCCATATTTGATCCGCGGATCTGTTAGACCGCTGTTCCGAATGCGCTCTAACGTGTGAACAATCAAGTGACTTAAGGCGACGTCAGCTTATTATAATGGCTGCAGGAGAGCACGGTAGTTTGTACATGATGTATCGTTAATGACGTAATATCCGGCAGGCAATATCCGGACTTTCATTAGTGTTACCGTGACTGGGGTGCATTGGCAGCTTATCACTTAAGAGCTGAATGGAGATAGATCACCAAAACTGATGTGTTTTCTGCACGGGGTAATGGGAACTTAGATCAGGAGGATGTTTCAGAAATAACCTTTTTTTGTCCGATATTTGGTCTAAAGTTCTAGACTTGTGTAAATTCTGCTTTGCCTCGAGATGGATACCCGGCAGTTAGTGCAAATAATAAAACAAAAAAAAGGAATAAAATGGTGTGTTGCGCCTGTTCTATAACAAATACATCTGTAATTCTATGGACCCACAGTTATTTTATTTAAATGTACTACATTGGGTTTATCTTGACATTGGCCACATTTTTTTTGGTCTTCAAGTAAGGTTCAATTTCGCCAAATGAATCATTTACAGTATAAAACTGGTCGAGCTATTGGTGTATCTTATTTGACACAACAAAGCTGGATTACGAGAAGCTAGCAGTACATCTTCTTAGTGCTCTTAATCCCATTTATGATTTTCTAATATATATATATATATATATATATATATATATATATATATATATATATATATATATATATGCCCAACACACTTAAAATACGTTATACAAAGTTGAAATACTTCTAATATATATATATATATATATATATATATATATATATATATATATATATATATATATATTTGAGGATCGTGTCTAAATTTGTTCTAGTTCTACAACTCAAACAACACAGGGTGCTGTGATACATGCACATGTCAGCGGGACTCCTAGAAGTTATTTTTTGATATTCATTTTAGACATTTGGGTGTCCGTTTCCTCCATGTCGTCTAGTTTAAACTCAATGTAGTCCTCGGCACTTCCGGTCATCTGTCTGAGGGCGTTCAGAGTCAGGATGTCCACTCTGGGGTCAATGGAGGTCTCGGATTCGTAGTTCTTCACAGGTTGGACGTGATTACTCTGTATACCGAATGCGTCACTGATGTCTTTCACTTTCTTTTCAATGACGCGACTGTGAAATACCACAGATGGGTCTTCAGCTACGTCTTTGCATACCTTGTCCACCTTGGTCAAGACCACGTGGACCGGGATATCTGCAACAGATTTAACTTCAGTAAATAATTTATTCTTACTCTTAAAGTAGTATTTTTACACACTGATATGTGATCAAATCAGCAATTCTAAATATTTCATCAATCAACAAACTACATGTTCTTCACAGGAACCGGGTCCCAACTGATAAGTGTACAGGGCGTACTACATCTGTAGGTACTCATATGCTGAGTGAAGCGAGGCTTAGATTTGTGACCCTTGAGACTTCTCCCTTCCATCCCTTGGCTTACCTAAATAAAGGTTTATGTTCAAGCAAACAAGGTCCATTTCATTTATATATCCTGTCTTCCCTTCAACTACGTGGAGTTACATATATGTGCACCCCTTAACAAGGAAGCATCGTTCGAAAATAGGTATCAAACTTATTCGAAATCTCGTCATCGGGCCACATGCTGCGTTGGATACAAGTTATTATATATCAAAGCAAAGATAATCCATTTTTCAGTTACAGAAATAAAGACGATACCTCTGTCAAGTGCCAGTGTTCGTAGACCCAGCAATTTGTCCTTGACCTTGGGAGACATGACCTTGTATGTGCTGCCATCTATGACTAGTGCTACGCAGTGAATGGCGTCAGCCAAACCAGGGTCCTTCACAAAACCAAGGGATTTGCGTGTGATACGCACAGCCGGGTTAAACTGGAGAGAAATTTAACAAAAATATTTCCTTCATATAAACTTCATTGTACTTCATTAAATTACTACTTTTGACTAATTGCAAGATGATTTTAGTAAAACAAAGACAAAAATCACGAACCATTAATGCAAAGTGAAATAAGGGTTAAACCATTTAGTTAAACTCAAATCAAATAATGAACTTAACCATGATGAACATTTCTTATCTGATTGATAATTATTTGGAATTTAAAGAGTGCCGAAGCATTTTTGTTAGCCTAACGTCGCAAATCCAGTAATCAGTCTTAGGCTGGGGATAACATGGAGGACGACCTGTCTGTTTCACGAACCCTTAGATTCGTTACCGGGCTTTACCATCAGAGAGCCTCTGTCTTCCCTGTGAACTCTGGACATCTGCGACTCCGAGAGATAAGTAATACGTCACTGACCTGGAAATGGTCTGGCACGTGACCATCCAGCAGATAAGCCATGTCCCCCACATCTAGTCCCTGGTCCTCTTCCAGACCCATGGTGTCACACAGACGGAACGCAGGCGTCTGGTGGCCTCCTCGGATCTCATACACACGATACTTTTATGATAATAATAATAATAAGAAGAAAAACGTAGAACAACAACAACAACAGCAACAATACATGTAAGAAAGAGGGATAACTATGAATAACTCTGAAACTTACATTAGGCAACTAATCAACGTTGATAGCTTTCACTTGGTAAATAGCCTGGATAGCTGGTTCCCTGATCTATTGTCATATGGCTAGGAATAGTCTCCACTGCCCCGTCCCATACAATTAAGGGCAATTGAGAAGAAGCAGAGCGCACTCGTTGAACCGACTAATTAGGGTGTCCGATAAGGATTACTTGCCTATTCCCCTACCCTGCAATTATCATGCGCACTCTATTGTTCGACCATACGGGGCAGGGTTGGGAGCCCATGCGGCCTTTTGGTAAGGGCACTTTCCGGAGGCACTGTATGTGCGCAATCATATAAAACTGAGGCCCTCTTTCTTGTTCAGTGTTGGATTTCCCACCCATTCCCACATGGCTTCTTTGGTGCCACCATAGCTCCAGTTTTTCTCCAGGTTTCAGAGTCATTCTTCTTCTACTGGATTACTAATTACAGGTACATTTACTCACTCAGAAAGAACGAAAGAAAAAGAAGCGAATCTGTTTCAGGATTTTCTCGTTCAAAACGTATTATGACATTTTGATAAAAGTGTAAATATCTTCACCTTAAAGACCTATGAAGCCTGCTCTTCTTAAACAACCCCTTCATTTACCAATGGAAAAATATCATGCAAGTACATACCTTGGTTGTGAGGCTATGGGGTGCCGTTCCGGTCGCCACCTGGCTGCGGACTTTGCCTTTCCACACAGAGCGCACGGTGTTAAAGAAACTGGATTTCCCCGCCCCCACACTGCCCACCAGGAGGAGCCGTGCGGCGGGAACTTTGGCCGGGGTTGGAGTGGAGAACGACACCAACTCATCAAAAAGTTTGCCTCTGGTCTGAAAAAAAGGAGATTAAGACAATAACCTCAAATTTGCCAGTTTTTTAAATGTTAATTTTCATAAATTAATTCCCTGTGGATGTCCCTGGTAGCTGAAACAGGTGGCGCCACGGTGGGAGAATGCAGAGCTCCCCCTACTGTAAATTGTTGGTCTACAAGAGTCAATTCTACTAAGGTTACTATAAAATTTGATATAATAATTGGGCCTGTCTGAAAAATAAACCATTGGTTAAGTTACTTTGGAATTTGACTAATAATTTAATTAAAAAAAAAACAAAAAACAAAAACGATGAAGTGGTACAAAATAAGTAAAAAGAAAAGTTTGTTTAAGTAGTAACTTTAGTTATTTTATCTTTCGTTGAGGTACGTCAAAGAGCTTCACATACCTTATTATTCCAGTCGTTAATGTCAGTTTTGCGCCACGGTTTATCTTTCTCATATAATTCATCTTCTGAATTTACCTCTGTCAAAAAATAACTATATAATTAGAAATAAATGACCTGTGGAGAAGTATCCAATGTTGTAAAACTATTTATTAATAGGGCGGTGAAACAGGTAACATATCTATTTATAACTTTTAATATTGAAAGGCAGTCCAGGTATTCATCGTCTCGTAATGGAAATAAAACGACAGTATAACAGTTTCAACTTTTTTTATTTATTACAAACATGCAGTTAAAATTTTCTTGGCTTTCTCTCATCTTTCACTCACTTACGAAAAAAGAATCATTTGAGAATTGGCATAAAACCAAACATTGTGTAATATACAGTTGACGAGTATAATAGCACTTACGTTTTACAGCGTATACTTCAATGTCGAGATAAGCGTTGCTGTTTCCAGTAAATGTTTGGGCGTTGTAACCATTGCCATTATAACTATTACCGATGTAACTGTAGCCATTTGTGTAGAAATAATCGCCAGATGTATTGTATGAATTAGCGGTGAAACCATTGGCGGCATAATAAGTACCCATGTAGCCAAAGTCGGCTGTGTCTGAATAAGCGTCATATCCATTGTTTGAATCGGAAAAGAACAACAGATCGTTTCCACAGGACTCAGAAACACCTGGCATCTGGACTGGGATCCCATTCCAACTAAACCGCCCTTTCCTGTCCCTAACTCGCCCATAACCATACCTGCCAGCAGTATCGAAAGCCGTCTGATTATAGTTTAAATCCCCTCCAAACGTGGGACCATACGTAGCGTTGTCATAAACATCATTCCCGTTCCCATTGCGAGCGAACTTTACCTTGTTTGGGAAGAGCTGGAACAAAAATGCACGGTCATCATTAAAATAATCTCCCCGTGATGTCCATGGGATGCTCGTGTACCCCCCTATGATGTAACCAGCACTGTTTTGACCAATAGAAACAGTCGGACCTTGGTTGTTGCACTTCTGATGGAAAGCCTGACCACTGCAGCCGTCTCTGGTGGCGCTGTACAGGAGGTTAAAGGTCAAGGTCGGGTCACCAATCCATGCACGGAGCTGTTTCCGGTACGACCTGTTGTCAAGTATTGGCATTGCGGCCTAGTGGGCTGAAACAGACGGTTTTAATGTCTAATAGATTATAAAGAACAATATGCACTGTGTCCCCCTTCCCCCAACGTGCCTCCCAAGTGTGTCCCCCTACACACAATGACCCCCACTGTGCCCCCAACTGTGTCCTCCTAACCCCCATTGTGTCCCCCTTACCCCCAGTGTCCCCCTAGCCCCATGGACTGCCCCCCCATTGTGTCCCACTACCCCCACTGTGTCACCCCTTACCCCCAATGTCGCCCCTACCCCTTCTGTGCCCCCCTTCCCCCACTGTGTCCCCTACCCCCACTGAGTCCACCTACCCCAATGTGACCCCCTTTCCCCCACTCTGTCACCCCCTACCCCCACTGAGCCCCCCTACGCCACCGTGCCCCCCTACCCGGCTGTGTCCTCCTTCCCCACAGTCTAAGACTGCATTTACACAGATTTTAGATCGATGTATCCTCGTGGGGAGTCTCACAAGATTGGCTTAAATGTCTGTCCCGCCTAGTAAAAGCTGTAAGGGGGTTATTAACTTTTGTACGCGCTCGGCTCTCCGAAGCTGAGAGCAACTTAACGTGAACCCCCAGGGAGTTAGATCGATCCAAATCTAAAAATGTGGGAACCCAGTCTAAGGTTACAAATATGGTAAATCCACCAAACTGTGATATGTGTACAGTATACTCTGATCACAAGGATCGCTCCTAGTCTGTTTCAAATTACTGAATTATCTTCAATTTTGAAACAGACTGCACTTTAGAGATATCGTACAGTATTGAGCACGTAACTTTTGGTTTTTACTTACTTGCAAATTGTTTTCCTTGTAGGCCTTTTCTATCGTTATCGTCTTCTATCAGTGATTTATATTTATTTGTCCTCAAATACTGAGCAAAAATAGCCCTGGAAATCCCTGCGCCGAGTGAGCAGTTTCACTTTGCTTATCAACATCAACAAAATGGAAATTCCCTAAGTTTTGATCGATTCACAAATAGAGGCCACTTTCTGCAGCCTAGAAACAAGTCACATCAGGTTAAAAATGGCGGCAACTTGTCATTTCAGCCAGGCCAGGTGCCAAAGACAGTTGCTTGTGTTCAAACCCTTTCCACGGAGTTCTGCAATAGGTTTGACGAGATTAAGGGTCAATCTTGCTAGCTAAAGCGCATGCTATTAACAAAGGGTTTGATAGCGCTAGGTGCTCTACTTGTAGGTCCGGCTGCACATATACAGGACAGTGCAAAACCTTGGAAAAGGACGCCTGCAGAGGTGGATTGAGGCCGTCTTCTGGGTCTTCCGGAAGACGGTCAGATTTTCAAATTACATTGAAGGATATCCAATTTTTTGACAGTCAATTTTTTGACAGTCATTTTCTGATAGGCCTATTGTCGACTCTGACAATGAACATGATCAATTTTTTTATCTTACTACCTCAAATGATGAACTACCCAAAACTCACAAGGTGAGGGATTTATTAATGAATACGTTTTTTATATTGTACTTAAAATGAACCAGCTATTCAGTTAATATAGATGAGTAAGGAGAAAAAGACACGCTCTGTAGTGAACTGTAATAACAGCATATTTAATAAAAAAAATGCGTCTTCAATCCTAGCTCACAGAGAAGATAAGCCTTATGTAACATCCAACTTTCGTGACCCCCGCCCCCCCCCCCCTCCCCCCTCAACACTAGGAGTCTGACACGACACCCAAAGTTTTAAATGGACAAGTTGCCAACATCGTTGTCAAAGCCATGGCCTTTCGGGGCATTGTTAATCATGCTTCAGTTATTGCATTCATAATATTTTATATGGTCAGGGTTTGGTAGCTGTCCCTCCTACGTTATAAGCATATCGCCTTTGTGTCGGATCAAATCGTGGAATATTAGAAAGTTGGGCGCATTTTTTTCTATCAGTTGAATAATTGATTGTCATTTATCGGGTATTACATGCATGTGCTGCTTTGAAGACTATATGTGTTTCTGTATAACTTATTGCACAGCATTGTATAATACATAAAATGTGATAATTTTGCTTTGTTTTAGCAATAAACTGGGCTATTTTACTCAGTAAATCATAACCGGTACAAGTTACTAGAATTCTATCAAATATCAAAGAAGGAGAGGATGGGGTGAGAACCGATTTCTTTGCATTGAGGGATCTAGAATAGTCAGTTTTCATTTGTGATAGATCCAGATATTTGATTCAACTGTTGACTGTGTCGTCTGTTCACTCTGATAGACTTGGTCACATCATAATTACCTGTTTTTCAGAAAAAAGATAGAGTTCAAGCTTTGCAAGAGACATTTGTATCATCATTATCGGATTCAGACTGGTTTTTGTTTTTAATTTTATTTCTGTTTAACTATTTATTATTATTTTTTTATTTATTTATTTTTTTTTTTTTTGGGGGGGGGGCGGGTCCAGAGATGAAATTATGTGTCTTGTTACATGGTTATTGAAAAATTAAATTTGGATACCTTAGTTAAGATTGAACCATTAATAACGTACGGTTATGAGATATTTGGCAAAGATATAGACCCCATTCCCAGAGATTAGATCGATACAACTAGATCGACCTAACTCCCTGGGGGTTCACGCTAAATAGCTGTCAGCCGAGCGAGCACGAAAGTGAATTACCCCCTTACAGCTTATAGTAAGCGGGACGGACATTTAAGCCGGATTATCTGACAGTAATCTAGTAAGACTCCCCACAGGGATAGATCGATCTAAAATCTATGGGAATGCGCCCATAGACTAACTATGCTTGGATCTACATGAACATGTATATGACGTTTTTGGCAGTTAAAACTGTTTCGTCTACAAATCAAAGCACTCTGTTTGGCATGCTTGGTCCTTTCAAACAGAGCTAATTTTGTATTTTATATGTTGTAGTTGTAACATGAATGGGTGTTTTTACATTAAATTGTGTTATTTGTTGCAAGTAAAGACTCTATTAGACTGACATGGCTTTGGAAATACAAGAAAACCTATTTCCTTGTACTGTTCTTTTGCACAACTATCACTGGGGGCATGGTGGTCGATGAGCTCTCTTTAAGTGTGCAGATCTTCGACACTACGATCCGGGAAGAGGCTTCGACACTTCGACCTTGGATGGGCTTCGAAACTTCGAACCTAGGTGAGAGACCAGGCCAGCGAAGAGGACCTTTTTAAAACGTTTTGTGCGTATTCTATGTTTTGATAACAAACACTCAGGTCAGTTATCTGCTACCGTTAACCATGTAAAACGGTACTACCTGTCCATGGTCGAGCCGTCGGCGACTAAACCGGCAAAACCTTGTTGGGCTTGTCCGGCAAGGATAAGGGCATCAGGACGCCCTGAGGGAACTAAATAATCCCTCAAAGATATGCGGATCATCCTGGGCCCTCATCAGCAGACCCTGCAGGACCCATTATAAAGAAGAAGAAGGAAGAATCCACGACGCCAGCGCCGGAATAAATATAGACTTTTAAATAAGAAACGTTACAGTTTTAATTTAAAATTAATATATTTTATATTATCGTAAACATAATATTTTGTAAATATCACGTAAGTTTAACGAAAAAAAATCTTATCATATTTTTTCTCGGAAAAAATGAAGGAATATGTTGGGAGCGCCCGGAGATCAAGAGACGCTCCCGATAACCTAATTATGTAATTGAAAACAATTTACATTTGGCGCGCTGATTGGACAAAGACCTGCAGCAGAAAATCTGCATAAGATCGTTGCAATAAAAGAAAGTTGTATAAAAGATAGTATATGTAATGAATCTTGGAGTTGTTGAATAAAACAGCGTTACGTTGATTTATTCTTGTGGTTGACTTGGTTGACTTACGTGAAGTTTTAGACCGAATCTGGGATCGATCGTGAGAGTGAAAGGTTACTTGTGTAAGTGAGCGTAAGTGAACGATAGTGAGTGAAAACTGCCTACGATTTAGTTACCCTCTACCAGGGCGAGTGATAGATTTTTTACAGATATTCACAGATATGTCTCTAGCTAGATAGATGGTCATTTAGGGCTCAACTCACCCTGTTGAGGAATCCCATGTGGAAACAATTATCTCTGCGCGCGCGCCAAAGGCTTTGTACTTGCTCTGCATGAGCTGAGATTCACAACGATGTGATAACTGCTCGTTACGCAACCAGTCTAAGGCTCTTTTATCTGTCACAGTAGAGCAAGTTATTGACGTCAGAGTTATTAACTGTCTTAGGGTGTATTCCCAGAGATTTAGATCGATCCAGTGATTAAGATTTAGATCGACCTAACTCCCTGGGGGTTCACCCTAAATTGCAGTCAGCCGAGCGCGCACCATAGTTAATTACCCCCTTACAGCTTGAAGTAGGCGGGACAGACGCTTAAACCGGCTAAGCTGACAGTAATCTAGTGAGACTCCCCACCGGGATAGATCGATCTAAAATCTATGGGATTGGGGTCTTAATTGCTGTCACGCAGTCTTAGACTGGACCTGCAAAGTGGCAGTGCCTGAGCAATTATGCAAACAATTACCAGCCATGTAATCAGCCTTGAGATTTCTCAAAAGGGTGAGTTGAGCCCTAAATGACCATCTATCTAGCAGAGACATATCTGTGAATATCTGTAAAAAATCTAATACTCGCCCTGGTAGAGGGTACGATTTAGTACATTCATTACATTTAGCAATGGATTTCCTTTTTTTAAATATTTATCTTATTCTCTGAAGGTCCTTTATAACTTGCCACCCTGTTTGTATATTATGAAAAAAAAGATTATGGAAGAATAAAAAATCTTGAAATATAATAATATGTTTTGCCCATTTTATGTAATAATAATGATAATAAGTATAAAAAATAATAAATCAATTCATTAATGAATAATAATAATGATAAAAGAAAACATAAGAAAAGCGGTGGGCCTGCGGTGGCCCACCAGTTACTGTCGCTGGTGGGCCGACGTTGGGTCGTGTAATGTTATAATCACTGGTTCTTGACCAATACCACGAGACACAAAAATACACCTGTTGACTCTTCACGCACTTTATCAGTAACTCCCCTGCGCATGCGTACAAATACATCAGATTACTCATTGCATTGTAATGTACCGGTAAAACACTACAGGCCGCTCGAGATATATGTCGCTGGTGGGCCAACGTTGGACCGGCGGTCAGGCCAACGTAGGCCCACCGGCGACAGTAGCTGGTGGACCGCCGTAGTCAGAAGAGTCTGTGGCCCAATCTCGGTCAACCAGCGACATGCTATCTGCCATGGGTTATACTAACACTGATGGTATCAGACGTCCCTAGTTAGTTAGTTAGTTAATTTTATTCCCATATAAGCAAAACGAATTACATTGCGCGGGCAAAGCTTTTGTTGTATACGGGTTTGACCTTTCTTTTGTTTTTCTTTAATATTTAGTTAAACACATTCTTATACATCTGCATACGTCATTAACAGGGCCATTGAAAACCCTTTCTAAGTTTGTAAAGTCTATTGTAGGGAATTTGTTGCGGCAATCAGCCGTATAAATACAATCACATATTGCGTGTTTCTCCGTTTGTATGTTACCGCACTCACAGAGTCTTTGTTCGCGTGGCTTTTTCGCCCATCTGCCTGTCTCGATAGCCAGACTGTGTGCAGATAATCTTATTCTAGAGGCTGGGATTCTGTCCTCCTCCCGAACCGCCCCTTCGTACATGGCGTGTACGCTCACACTGGGGTTTATCTCGGTATAAAACACACTTTTACTACTTCGGGAGTTCTTAATAGCTAACTGTCTCTTAGTGATGTCAGAGATACAAATGTCATCAACCTCGTTTAGCACGTTGGTCAAGTAATTGGCGCCCTTCGTCCGGGCGTGTTTACAGAGTGTCCACACAGTCATCAGGGGGTCGTCTGATAGATCTGATCTTTCAGAAAGTACTTTGGACATAAATGCTTTCTGCGTTTTCTTAACTCTGGCTGACAACGAAGGAACACCGAGCTCTGCTAATACGAGGTCGTTAGGCGTCGATGTCCTAACTCCCAGTAGGATTTTTAATGCTGCCAGGTATATAACATTGGCTGGCTTAGCGCCACCGCACAGCCATGCCTCACAGCCGTACAAAATGGAGCTCATAAGAGCGGCGTCAAGCACTTTACGTTTTATCCAAAAAGGGAAGTCCTGGTTTTTTTTGTATAAATGCGGCAAATTTGAATAAATGTGATTGTTTGTGTAATACCTGATCTTTTACGGGGGTGGAGACTTTGCCGTCCTGGCTAAACACGGCGCCTAAGTATGTATATAATTCGCAATTTTCCACATTGTAGCCTGGCACATGAATTGTCTCCCGGTCGCTAGCGTCACCGTTGATAACCATAAACTGTGTCTTTGNTTTCCAACCCCGCTTTAGACCACGGTGGAAGTGAAGAACAAAAGATTCAGACGTGGTGTAACTTGCATAACCGCACGTCTCGCATGAATGCGTTATAACCCGCTAATGGACCCGTGGTCTAAATAAGATAGATCCCTCGTCAGCGAGGGTTATGTGACATCCACTCGTGCTTCGCACTCGTCACATAACCCTCGCTGACTCGGGGTCTATCTATTACTACGATCATCGCTATCACATCGCGCACCAGGCAAAATCGGTGTGGTGGCTGATACTCTGTAATGCGATCTGACACACACCTTGAAAACGGGTAGTGTGGTCTGATATACCGGTTTATTCTGGATCCGTAGGTGCCGAGTCTGGTAGTTGGTTAGGCCTGAGAAAGGAACGCGAGTCTATCGGGGTTAACTGGACTGCGGTTAACTTGCTAGTGTGAATGACGCTTAAGTAATTTCTCACAGGTAAGTTATATCATATTACTGCATGCAGGTAGACCTATTTTCCCCCGACTGTGTTATTTGCACAAGAAGGGTATCACGTCTTAAATAAGCCTACGGATCGACGTAGGCCTACATGTGCTAGTACTTGCATGTGAAGATCGAACTAAACCTGCCTTTAATGTTACATATCTTCAAACTATGCCAAACGCATTAATGATCAGTTGGACATCGCTTAGGAGCAGGAATGCAACTGATAAAGTAGTTGGTCACAAGTACATGTAGGTCATGGCATAGGCCTATACATCGTGTAAATACTGCATACAAGTATTTTAACCCAACTGTTGCATTCGCACAAGAGAGGTTCCATGTCTCTAGTTAGCATGCCGATCGAAGTTCGTCTATATTTCTGAAGATAGCATTGCACATGGACAACAAAGGTGGACAGGACTGTCTGAAGCTTAAGAGAGGTGGAAGCCTCCCAGTACTTTACGCAAGAGGAACGTACTATGAAGTTGGATATGAAGTGGTGAGTACACAGAATTAACACTGGACCATGTTTTTTAACTGTTCAATCATGGCTAAATTACTAGTACTAGTACGCCTCTTATCATTTTAATTAAAATAAATAAGTAATCGTAATGATGCATCTATAAAGATCTACTTAAATAAAGGATGTTATGTCTAATCCAAGCTTTCGGCCCTAGGCCTTCTTACTAAGGGTTTTGCAAAAATTAAATAATAAAAAATTACGAATTCTCTTTTCATTGATACGTTTCAAATCACTGCAGAAGAACAGTTCACTAGTCAAAGCGTATTTGTTGATTTTTTTTTCTTGCTAAGTTACTCATGGTAATTGTGTGTATAAATTTTCAACGATAAATTGGTGGTGTGAGCTGCTAGATAAGACTGACATTTAGAGCATCGTATGTGTATAATTGATGCACAACCCTCGCTCCCAATAAAAATGAGGTCAGCTTCCGATAAATAATGTAAACTGGCAGCGTTGTAATGAGAAAGTGAACGTAACGTTACCCTATCGGCCCCCATACATACGGCTCTTAATTGCTGTGATAAAATAGCATCTTCCGTGTTAATTGCTGTGATAAAATAGCATCCTCCGTGTTAATTGCTGTGATAAAATAGCATCCTCCGTGTTAATTGTTGTGATAAAATAGCATCCTCCGTGTTAGCGGGAGTTTAAGAATAACACACTTTATATGTTCCGTGGAATCATGGTTTTTGATAACCCTTTTCATGTTTACCCTGATGATAAAGTGATGGTGAAGGACAAAGTACTTTTTTGTTATATATATTAAGAGCTTATATTCACTGTGTGCACGTGCCTCTAAAAAAGATGTCTAGAAAGTGGAGTCGTACTGCTTAAAATGAGACTGAAATGTTGAATGTTATGATTGATTTTGAGCATCGTCCTGTTTTGGTATCGGTCCATATCCATGCACAGTGATCAAAATGCCCCCTCTAAAAGAACTGGGCCTTAAAAATCCCCCCTCTCTCTCTCTCTCTTTCTCTCTCTCTCTGTGTGTGTGTTTTGTGTGTGTGTGTGTGTGTGTGTGTGCGACTGTTTGTGTGTATGTGTATGAACCACCATAACTGTCTTCATCTTACAGGGTAGAGTATTTAAAAGCCTCATTCAAGATTATGTCGAAAGGGACGGATTTCTTCAGAAAACGTTGGTGCCATATTACAATACCGAGGATGGCAACAGGGTGTCCCAGAGATACCTTCACACCTCTGAGACGGTTTATCCACAGTACATTCAGGAACTGAGGGGGATTGCAGATGGTGCACAATTGGACTTCATTCAAGTATGTTACAGAACAAAAAGATAAATAAAATTCATGATCTACATGATCACGATGAAAATAACTACTAGTACACACAGTCTAACGTTGTGTGGGACAGAGATACAGTACAATACACAACACAACACAACACAACACACACTACACTGCGCCAGGCAGGCAGTAGGCCTACAGTAAGGCAATATAATAAAATACAATACAACACAACACAATACAATACATTTATACAGTGCAACACCACACACTATACTACACTACGATACAATACACATTACAATACAAAAATATTACAACAACGCACTACAAAATGTACATCTGGTTTGCTATTACGCAGCCTTTGCGTTGATTAACTCCAAAAAAAAAAAAAATTTACAGGTTTGTTTACTTGAAGTAACCAATTACATGCATAATGGATTTACTAAGATCGACGTACTCCTCTTGGAAGGAAATACTGATTTTATAGCACATTTTATACAACTATTGTGTACTAGTAACTGTCGACTGCATATAATTGACAACAATAAAAATATATTGCTCTCTAATGGAAACTATGGGTAAATGTTTTGGGTCGGAAAGCAAGTAATAATACCACCCCCTAATAATGAAGGTACCAAACGACTAAAAGAGAAAAAATCATTCTCTTGAAATTTCTTATTTCTTATATTTATTAAACTACTTTCTCCTATTTCATTTGTAGTTATTTTTACTTCACCTTGAACCAGAAATATCAGTACGTCTGGCAGTTAACAACCCGCAAGATGGCTGCACGGCAGTATTAGTTAACACACAGGTGAGATAGTATAAGTTTGTTAACCAGCTTGTTATCCATTTGTTTATTTTACGTACAGTATCAAATATATATATATATATATATATATATATATATATATATATATATATATATATATATATATATATATATATGTAACTGCAACACGTGGAGCAGTGATTAGTGCGAGTAGTCAGTGAGATGTGTTCATGTCACATGACACTCGGGTATATAGTTTAGATCCCGCCCTTACATTTTCAGTTTCAGCAACACGGGTCTCCGGGATCATATAGTTTTATGTTTTCATTAGTTTTCATAAGTTTTCATTAGTTTTCATTAGTTTTCATCAGTTTATTCAGCGAAATACAATCTATTCAAACCAAGAACGCTTTTTGAGTTTTTAACGGTACGGTCACGGCAACAATAAAACTATTTCCGGGGAATATGGAAGGAGACACGGAAAAATCTGTCATCTCTTCGCTGAAAACACGGTCAAGAGCGTCCACTTTATCCTATGCAAAAGCCAAGGCCAAGGCGAAAGCTTTAGAGGTAAATTTGGAATATGTGAAGAAACAAACTGAAATTAAACGCCAAAGAGCTTTGCTGGACGCTGAATTTGAATTAATTTCGGCTCAGAAGGATGCAGCAGCCGCTGCGGCAGAAGCCGCCGCCCTTGACACAGATTCAGATAGCTCAAACTCTGATCTAGAATCACTTTTTAAACTGCCTATGGATAAAACAAAGACTGAAAAATACGTAGAAACTGTTCAAGGTCAATTTAACACAGACACCCACGGTGTGACTGACGGAATGGACCCCCACGGTGTGACTGGCGGAATGGACCCCCACGGCGTGACTGACGGAATGGACCCCCACGGCGTGACTGACGGAATGGACCCCCAAAGTGTAACTGACGGCAAGGTTCCCCATAGTGCAGCTGACGGAATGGACCCCCACGGTGTGACTCACGGCAAGGATCCTCACGGTGTAGCTGTCACGGCGGATTCCCACGGTGCGAAAGGTGAAATGCTCCATACGGATACCTATGGTGTGTCAGACTTTGTTCCTCGCCAGTCGCGACAAGACGTGACCAGTGACTTTCCAGCCTATCTTCGCGGTACACCCGGCTACTTTTCTCGCGGACCAGAGGTACCAAATGCATTCCTTCCAAATGATCCTCACGGAACGCCCGTCTTCTATCCTCGCCAACAAGATGTGCCCTATCTTGTGCAGTGCATCCCGCCTTTACCGCAGCCAGAGATTCCAGTGTTTAAGGGTGATGTATTGACTTATAGTGCATTCATGATTTCTTTTGAAACTAGAATAGAATCTAGAGTTGCATCAAACACTGATAGATTGTACTACCTTTATCAATACACAGATGGTGAACCGAAAGAATTGATAAGTGGTTGTCTCTATATGCCAGATGGGTACAAAAGGGCACGTGAATTGTTGCATAAAGAGTATGGTAACGAATACAAAATTTCAATGGCATACTTGAATAAATTGTTAGCATGGCCCGCTGTTAGAGCGGAGGATAGTGTTGGTCTCAAGGGGCTTTCAGTGTATTTAGTTAAGTGCCATTCAGCAATGCTTCATTTGCATAATTTACAAGTTCTCAACCATGCCCCCCACATGCAAGCTATTGTTAAAAAGCTCCCCATGTACTCCCAGAACCGTTGGAGGGGTATTGTTGCAAAGGTTGTCAGAGATGAAAAAAGGTCTGTAGTGTTTTCAGATTTGGTCACCTTTATTGAACATGAATCAGAGGCAGTCAACGACCCGGTATTCGGAAGGGAGGCACTTAAATCCGAAGGTCCCAGTGTGCAGACTACTCGCTTTCCACAGACAAAGACAGCACGCACGTCACCTATGAAGAGAACTCACACATCACATCCCCCAACGCCAAGGACCAGTGCACATCCACCAGGTTCAAGTTTCGCTGTGATCACTGATCAGGTATGTCCCCATTGTCAACAAACCCACAAGCTGAATGAATGTAGTGCTTTCTTAGAAATGCCCTTATCCGAGAGAAAACAACTTTTATTCAGCAAACGTCTTTGCATGGCATGTTTGGAGCCTAATCACATTGCTAAAGGGTGCTTGAATAAACTTACCTGTTCAAAATGTCACAAAAAACACCCTACATCGTTACATGACCCTGATTTTCAACGCCAGAATGCAGTTACTAAGGTCAATGTGGTCAATACTGCTGTCAATACTTCAAACAGTACTTCTATCAGTCAGTCAACCATGATAGTGCCAGTTTGGATCTCGCATGAAAGTAACCCAGAAAGAGAACAGCTCATTTACGCCATGCTTGACACTCAGTCAGATATTTCTTTTGTTCTGAGAAACACTTCTGATTCCCTACAGTTACAAGGCACACCTGTTAAACTGTCATTGTCAACCATGTCTGCGTGTAATCAGATTTTGGACAGTAGCAAGATCTCCGGTTTATCCGTGCGTGCATATGACGGTTCCGAGAGAATTACCTTACCACCCTGTTACACGAGAGACGTGATACCAGCCAATCGCGATCATATTCCATCCCCCGGCATCGCCCACCAGTGGCCCCATCTGCAACCGATTGCTGATAAATTGATTCCTCGAGGCGACTTTGAAGTAGGCTTACTCATCGGGTACAACTGCCCATCCGCTTTATTCCCGCGAGAGGTCATACCCCCTATGAATGACGGCCCTTACGCTCTTCGTACTAGCCTCGGTTGGAGTATAGTGGGAACGGGACTCGTTAACTACGATGGTGACCCAGGTTTCATAAGTCATCGTGTGATGATCCATGAAGTGTCCCCAGAAGTCAAGTCGTCATACCAAATGAACGAGAAAGTGATCTTCTGCAAACCGAATCGTATCAAGGAAATATTTGTACCAAAGCACGTTGCACAAATGCTAGAACTCGATTTTAATGATCAAAGGCTTGATACTGTCGCGCCTTCCCGTGAAGATTGCCGGTTTATAGACATACTCGAGAAAGGTATCCACGTAACGAACGACGGACATTACGAAATGCCATTGCCGTTTAGAAAGGAGAATCCTGTTCTACCCAATGACCGAGAATTAGCTGTGAAACGCTTGTCGACTTTGCAATCGCGTTTTACAAAGGACCCAAACTACGCTCGCGAATACGCGAAATTCATGCAGTCGCTGATAGACAACGGACACGCTGAAAGAGTCACGAGTGACGTCAGTAAATGTACATGGTATATTCCCCACCATGGAGTGTACAATAAACAAAAACTGCGTGTTGTATTCGATTGTAGTGCACGATACAAGGACACGTCGTTGAACGGACATCTACTGAAGGGACCTGACATGACCAACTCTCTTATTGGTGTTCTGCTGAGATTTCGCCATGAAACGGTCGCGTTCACGTGTGACATTGAGAAAATGTTTTATCAATTTCGTGTCAACGAAGAACACCGAGACTATTTGAGATTTCTGTGGTTTAATGACAATGACTTTGAATCAGTACCTGTTGACTACCGAATGTGTGTTCATTTATTCGGAGCAACCTCTTCTCCCAGCTGCGCATCATTTGCTTTAAAAAAGATGGCCAGTTTACACGAACATGAATGCGGCTCCGATGTGAAACACTTTATTCACAGAAATTTTTATGTGGACGATGGATTGAAGTCGACTGCTACTGAATCAGATGCCATAGAACTTCTGCGCCGATCCAGACAGCTTTGTGAGAAGCGAGGCATTCGTCTTCACAAGGTCATCTCGAACTCTAATGCAGTCATCCAATCAGTTCCACTTGGTGATCGAGCCCACGACTGTGATGTCATTGACATGAATGCAGACAAGTACTTACCTGAGGGAGCCCTTGGTGTTCAATGGTGTGTAGAAGTTGACCAGCTTCAGTTCCGAATACTACTTAAAGATAGGCCATTAACTAGACGTGGTGTATTGTCTACGATCAGCTCGATCTTTGACCCACTTGGATTTGTTGCTCCAGTTGTCATGGTCGGCAAGCGCATTCTACAGGAACTGTGTGCTGAGAATTTAGACTGGGACGACCCCATACCCGACAACCTTCGATCACGGTGGGAGCAATGGAGGCTTGGTCTTCGCTCATTGGAATCTATCAGTTTGAAACGCTGTTACAAGCCGCCTGAGTTTGGTTCAGTGTCAATTACTGAAATGCACCATCTCCATGACGCCAGCGCAGGAGGCTACGGAGAGTGTTCGTATGTACGGCTCATGAACGAAAGAGGACAAATACACTGTTGTTTACTCATGGGTAAAAGCAGGGTAGCACCGCTTAAGGCCGTTTCCATTCCGAGACTTGAGCTGACAGCAGCCACCGTATCTGTGAAAGTAGCGTCTCTCCTACGCTCCGAGCTGGAATTTGAGAAACTGACTGAATACTTTTGGACAGATAGTCGGATAGTACTCGGGTACATCAATAACGCGGCACGTCGATTCCACACTTACGTAGCCAACAGAGTACAAGTGATTAGGGACTTCACCGAGCCAAACCAGTGGTCGTACGTTTCATCAGAGACCAACCCGGCTGATGTTGCCTCGCGAGGTTTATCTGCCGTCGATCTAGCTAATCATGAGCATTGGTTTCATTGGCTTCCTTTTTATGGGAAACAACGACCGCTTCTACGGAACAAAATGATTTTTCTCTTCTCCAAGACGACGCAGAAGTGAGGCAAGCAGTATCAGCGTTGTCTACGTCATCCCACGTGTCAATTCTGGATCGACTTGAACGTTTCTCTGATTGGTACAAGGCGCAACGGGCCATCGCCGTCTGCCTACGCTATCGCCGAATTTTGCGTCGAGAGGGTCAGAAGGCACACTCGCCAATCACTGTTGACGATATAAAAGGAGCGCGAAATGAAATTTTCAAACACGTGCAGGCCGAGGCATTCCCGAATGGAGATAAGGAACAGTCTCTGAGAAAGCTCAACCCTTTCTTTGATAAGGAAGGACTTCTGAGGGTTGGAGGACGAATTCGCTTGTCACCCTATGCTGCTTACGACATTCGTCATCCTATTATATTACCCAAATCTCATCATATTACATCGCTATGTTAACAGCACGCGCACCGATCATGCGGTCATCAAGGCAGAGGAATGACAGTTAACTACCTCAGGTCAACTGGCATATGGATCATTTCAGCTAGCTCAGCCGCGTCGAAACTGATATCCAACTGCGTTGCATGTAAAAAGACGAGAGGTTCAGTGGGAGAGCAAAGGACGGCAAATTTACCTGCAGATCGCTTGACAGAAAGCCCCCCGTTCACATACGTCGGCGTTGATTGTTTTGGTCCGTTCACCGTGAAGGAAGGAATAAAGGAGGTCAAACGTTACGGTGTGCTGTTCACATGTCTTGTATCACGGGCTATTCACATTGAGGTGGCAACCGCGCTGACAACGGACTCCTTCATAAACGCATTGCGTCGATTTCAAGCAATACGTGGACCTATCCGATTGCTGCGTTCAGATTGTGGTACAAATTTTATTGGGGCAAACAATGAGCTTAAAAGAGCACTCAGTGAAATGGATCAGCATACTTTGTCAGAATTTTTGAGGGAACGACAATGCGATTACATTCAATTTGAGTTTAATGCACCGTCGTCCAGCCATGCAGGAAGAGTCTGGAAACGTCAAATCTGAACTGTGAGAAATGTTTTGTCTTCTCTGCTTGAGCAGTCACAGTCTCAATTGAACGACGAGTCGTTACGGACATTGATGCATGAAGTGACCGCAATTGTTAATTGCAGACCTCTTACCTCTGACAACCTAAATGACCCATGTTCCCTTGAGCCATTAACCCCCAACCACTTGTTAACCACCAAAACAAATGTTATTCTCCCGCCTCTTGGTGAATTCCAGAAAGCAGACATGTATTGTAGAAAACACTGGAGAAGGGTTCAGTATTTATGTAATCAGTTTTGGTTTAGATGGCACAAAGAATATTTGCAAACCTTACAAGTGAGACAAAAATGGTTAAGGCCTAGACGCAATTTCTGTGTTGGAGATATTGTTTTGATTAAAGATGAGAATTTACCAAGAAATCTTTGGTCATTAGCAAGAGTTGAGTGTGTTTATCCCAGTGATGATGAGCATGTCAGAAAAGTCAAAGTAGCAATGAGTACTCATGCATTAGATTCTGCTGGTCGAAGGTTAGATCCAATTGTGTTTTTAGACAGACCAATTCAGAAGTTGGTACTTTTAGTTCCAANAGATTTTAAAAAATATAACAATATGTTTTGACCATTATATAATAATAATGATAATAAGTATAAAAAAATAATTAATCAATTCATAAATGAATAATAATAATAATGGTAAAAGAAAACATAAGAAAAGCAGTGGGCCTGCGTCGGCCCACCAGTTACTGTCGCTGGTGGGCCGACGTTGGGCCGTGTAATGTTATAATCACTGCATGGTTATGGACCAACAACACGAGACACAAAAATACACCTGTTGACTCTTCACTCACTTTATCAGTAACTCCCCTGCGCATGCGTACAAATACATCAGATTACTCATTGCATTGTAATGTAAAACACTACAGGCCGCTCAAGATATATGTCGCTGGTGGGCCAACGTAGGCCCACCGGCGACAGTAGCTGGTGGACCGCCGTAGTTAGAAGAGTCTGTGGCCCAATCTCGGTCAACCAGCGACATGCTATCTGCCATGGGTTATACTAACACTGATTGTATCAGACGTCCCTAACGGAAAATCCTATAGGATCCTTTACGATCCTATAGGATCCTATAAGAAATTGGGCCAATTTCTTATAGGAGCCCATAGGTCTTTTTTCATAATCGGTAATACGTGCGTCGTTCTAGTACTCATGAGCTGCCAAGCCGTTGCTGAAATTTTGATGCATTTCTTCTAATGGAATTTTTTTCTTGACATGAGAAAAAAAATTGTGCAGCTTAACATTTTTCGCTACTCGCACTCCCGCCAAGATGTTCACATTACTCTCTTATGAGAACAATAGTGCGCATGCTTAACCGGAAGTTGTTGAAAGACTGTCGCTGCCGTATCAGTGAGAAGGTAAAGAAAGGAACGCGAGGCTATCGGGGTTAACTGGACTGCGGTTAACTTGCTAGTGTGAATGACGCTTTAGCAGTTTCTCACAGGTAGGTTATATCATATTACCACATGCAGGTAGATCTATTTTCCCCCGACTGTCTCATTTGCACAAGAAGGGCATCACGTCTTAAATATGGATTGGCGTACATGTAGGCCTACTAGTAGGCCTACTTGCATGTGAAGATCGAACTAAACCTGACTTCAAACTATGCCAAACGCACTGTGATCAGTAGGACATCGCTTAGGAGCAGGAATGCAACTGATAAAGTAGTTGGTCACAAGTAGGTCATGGCAAATACATGTAGGCCTACATCGTGTTTTACCGCATACAAGTATTTTAACCCAACTGTTGCATTCGCACAAGAGAGGTTTCATGTCTCTAGTTAGCATGCCGATCGAAGTTCGTCTATATTTCTGAACTGAAGCATTGCACATGGACGACAAAGGCGGACTGGACTGTCTGAAGCTTAAGAGAGGTGGAAGCCTCCCAGTTCTTTACGCAAGAGGAACGCACTATGAAGTTGGATATCAAGTGGTGAGTACACAGAATTAACACTGGACCATGTTTTTTAACTGTTCAATCATGACCAAATTACTAGTTCGTCTCTTATCATTAATAAATGAGTCATCGTAATGATGCATCTGTAAAGATCTATTTAATAAAGGATGTAATGTCTTATCCAAGCTTTTGGCCCCTAGGCCTTCTTAAGGGATTTCAAAAAAATAATAATAATTATAATATAATGAACAATAAAAAATATGAATCTCTTTTCATTGAAACGTTTTAAATCTCTGCAGAAGAACAGTTCACCAGTGTGCCCCAGAGTCAAAGCGTATTGTGTTTATTTATTTTATTCATTCATTCATTTAGGCCTATTTATTTTTATTTATTTATTTATTTTTCTTTTTTGCTAAGTTGCTGATAATTGTATGCATAAATTTCCAACGATAAATTGGTGGTGTGAGCTGCTAGATAAGACTGACATTTAGAGCATCGTATGTGTATAATTGATGCACAACCCTCGCTCCCAATAAAAATGAGGTCAGCTTACGATAAATAATGTAAACTGGCAGCGTTGTAATGAGAAAGTGAACGTAACGTTACCCTATCGGCCCCTATAGGCCTACATAGGCTCTTAATTGCTGTGATAAAACAGCGGTACTGGAGTTTAAGAAAAGCACATTATATTTTCCGTGGAATCATGATTTTCGTTAACCCTTTTCATGTTTACCCTGATGACAAAGTGATGGTGAAGGACAAAGTACTTTTTTTTTGTTATATATATTAAGATCTAATGCTCATTGTGTGCCTCTAAAATAAGACGTCTAAAAAGCGGAGTCGTACTGCTTTAAATGTGATTGAAATGTTGAATGTTATGATTGATTTTGAGCATCGTCCTGTTTTGGTATCGGTCCATATCCATGCACAGTGATCAAAATGCCCCCTCTAAAAGAACTGGGCCTTAACCCCCCCCCCCTCTCTCTCTCTCTTTCTCTCTCTCTCTCTCTCTCTCTCTCTCTCTCTCTGTGTTTTGTGTGTGTGTGCGACTGTTTGTGTGTATGTGTATGAACCACCATAACTGTCTTCATCTTACAGGGTAGAGTATTTAAAAGCCTCATTCAAGACTATGTCGAAAGGGACGGATTTCTTCAGAAAACGTTGGTGCCATATTACAATACCGCGGATGGCAACAGGGTGTTCCAGAGATACCTTCACGCCTCTGAGACGGTTTATCCACAGTACATTGAGGAACTGAGGGGGATTGCAGATGGCGCACAATTGGACTTCAATCAGGTATGATGAAGAACAAACAGATGCACAAATAAATAAAATGCATGATCTACAAAGGTACATGTACGCGTGCTTACGATGAAAAACAAAACTACAAACAAGCTATCGTTTGTGGGACAAGAGATACAGTACAACACTACTACAGTCCACTGTACAATACAATACACTTAGCTGTACTACACTACAAGACAAAATATTACAACTCACTACAAAAGGTGCATTTAGCGTGCCCTAACGCAGTCTTTGCTTTGATAAACTAAAAAAAAATAATAACTTTGCAGATTTGTTTACTTGAAGTAACCAGTTACATGTATAATGGCTATACTGAGATCGACTTACTCCTCTTAGTACTCTTAGTAAGAAATACTGATTTTTATAGCACATTTTATACAACTATTGTGTACTAGTAACTCTCGACTGCATATTATTAGCAGCAATAAAAATGTATTGCTTTATAATAGAAACTATATGTAAATGTTTTGGCCCGGAAAAGCAAATAATAATAACCACCCTCTAATGATGAAGGTGCCTTTAGAAAGTAAAGTAAAGTTCAATAGTTGTTGGTCTTAAAGGACAGCAGTTAATTGTCACTGATTTTCATATTACTACTATTATTTGATACATTTACTTCCTATACTGATATAAATATAACTTGACTATGTAAAAATATTTTAGGANAAAAGCCCCCCCCCCCCCCAACTTGTTCTATGGCAATGTGAACAAGAGAGAATGCGCAGATATTAAACATGTCTTTTACAAAAGAGAAAGCTTTGGTTTCAATTTGCTCTTTACTATACCTGCACTTTAGAAAGTAAAGTTCAATAGTTGTTGGTCTTAAAGGACAGCACTTGTCATTGATTTTCATATTACTACTAGTATTTGATATATTTACTTCCTATAATGATATAAATAGAACTTGACTATGTAAAATATTTTAGGAGGCACACATAATGGCACACTCAGAAGACGCAAACCCGGTCATGCAGAACTTCTGTTATATCCTACAAGTCACCATTGTGTCTGAGAAATCTGGTGACGAAGTTGAAAATTTCACAGCATTTGCGTACCCAGGTAAGGTTTTGTTTGTTCACTTTAAACTAATATTCTCTGTCAAAATAAAGCGCTGTTTACGGCTCTTTTCTATTTCCCCTCCCAGTCTCCCGCCACCAACAAATCCCTGGATCCGCCAGTGCTAGAGACATGATAAAATACCGTGCCTTTAAAACTCTATTTAGCCAATTCTTTTTTAGTACTGAACGTACATGAATTTCACTTGTATCCAGAAGGCGATTAGAACATTAATTTTTTCAACCACTCAGGGCTTACTAACAAATGTGCTTTTTTATAGATTTAAAAGATTTGATTGGGTTATTTTTAAAAAAGGGCTATGTTTTTATGTTTTAAGTTGGTGAATGTGATGTTCGTGTTTCAGGATGCCTGCCAGGAAATGCATTTGGTTTCAACGTTCATGGACTCGTGTTTACAGCGAATTATGTACCGCAAGTCTGGGTATCGGACAATGCCATACGTAAGTATTCTATAAGAGACCATTCCCACAGATATTTAGATCGATCTATCCCCCTGGGGAGTCTTACTAGATTGCTGTCAGCTTAACCGGCTTAAATGTCTGTCCCGCCTACTAAAAGCTGTAAGGGGGTAATTAACTTGTGTGCGCGCTCGGCTCCCGGAAGCTGACAGCAGTTTAGTGTGAACCCCCAGGGAGTTAGGTAGATCCAGATGGATCGATCTAAATCTGTGGGAACCCAGTCTAAGACTTAAGGTGCATGCGGTACGCGTTAGACTAAAGTATAGCAAAGTAACAAAAATAACAGCAGCAACAACAACAACAACATAATAACAGTAACCCGAACACATCGACTTTGTTCCCTACATCACCAAGCCTTACACTATCTAAAATTATTGAGAAAGTAACGGGCTCTAAAACCGCTGTGGATTTCCTCATTTAAATCATTTTTTTTTTTTTTTTTTTTTTTTTTTTTTGCCGTTACGAATGAAATTTGCTACTGTCCATCGCTTAAACAGAATTTTAGAACTCAAAGGTGTATAGATAGCAAATTTGCACACGATTTTAGAGTGACTTGATTAGACTACCGTATTTTACTGTATTCAAAATACATGTTTTTGCATTTATAATAAAACTGATAAAACATCGATCGGGGTTCAGACTATTACCCTGTAGTAAAATTAATTTAACTACTATTCAAAAGCCATTATATTGATAAATGATACTTACACTAAAAAAGACAACTGAAAGAGATTATATGTGGCATAACTGTAAACATTTACATAGTAATTTATTTTTCAGCTCGGCGTGTTTATAATAGAGCCCTGCTTGGCGTGAGAAGTGAAACAGAACTTTGGGCGCTCTTCAATCAAAACCCAGGTAGTATTAAATATGGAGCGATAACCGTTTGTTGTGCATTAAAAAAAAGCGATACTGCAGTGCTGATAAGACTTGTATCAACAAGATCAAGACTTAAGATTTTAACATATATTTTGCACACTTGGTGCCATGTACAGGGAAATCATTCACAGAGAGTAGTTTATAAATAAGCACATAGCTTACTAAAATCATCTCTTCTCGAAGTGATGCCATCAAAAACCAAGAGTGGTGCAAAAATTCCTATAAAGTAGCCCTGTTCATCGTAATCAGACCTAAGTTAAAACTGAAGTAAACTAGACAGTAGAGTAATAGGGTATACCTGTACTTCCAGGTATTGGTTCAGGCTTCAATTTTAACATCACCTGGCTTCCTCCATGCACTGAAGAGCAAGAAAAGCCCATCCGCATGTTTTCTGTTGAGTTAGCAAGCAGTGAAAATGGAGCCTGTATCGCTGAAAAGACTATAAGTTCAGGATTTAATTTTCATTTCAATGTGTACGTCATAGTTTTTTGTTTATCGTTATTGTCTAAATCCTCGTCAGCTGATTTGGGTAGTGTTGCAATATTATTGATAAATCTCTCTAAATTACCACGAAGTGCCCATTGTGACGTCATATTTACTTCCACATCAAACAATTTTTGCATTTGTTCATCTCACAAACTGAAGCTTAACATATTATTAGATGAACAGACAAAAATAATAGCATGGAAATGAATTTCCTTCTTACGAACCTCAGGTCCTTTTGAGTTCGAGAGAACAACCCCTTTTGCCAGGAAAAGGTCTCTTCTGGGTATTATTTTATCAAGGTTCACGAAGATTTCATGGTAAAAGGTCCATTTTTCAGAAAAAGACGTCCCCCCTTCTTCTGAAATTGCCGGCAACGGCTAGAACCTGTACATTAATGTAACTGTGCACATTTGCCCCTCAGTGTTGGCTAGAGTACTGGTACTGATGGAAATTCATTTTTACAGCTACCAAGACCTAAAAGTGCCAAACTATCCATGTCGCAGCAGTGAGCGCCGTCAGAAGAGAGTAGAGGAATTGTTACACCATCGTGACGTCACAACAAAGGAGAAAAACCTCAGCGCAGTGTGTGACATCATGTCTGACGTCACCGACAAAGATTTTCCTTTGTTTCGTGACGGAAGAGAACCGGATTATTTGGCCACTATGGCAGTTGGTGAGACACGGAGACTGCTAAACACCTGCAGAAAATTTATCGTTAAAACGTTATTAGCTTTAAAAATAAGCATTTTAATGATATCATGCTCTGATACACCCTTTATCTCGGAAATAGGGTCTTTACATCATTGGTGTACATTCCCTAATCCATCTAGAATGTTCGGAAATACAATGTACCTACTTTTTCTCCAAATGAAACGTACAAAGCACATTACTATTTTGTAGCCTATGCATAATTACCTATGGTATCGACCAGGTAACACATCTTTGTTTTTCTTTTCCAGCAATAATTGACTTGGACGAAGAAACTGTGGATGTGTACGTCGATCAACCCAACTCAACGAAGCCAATTGTTACTTTTAGCTTACGGGCAGGGCAAAACCTGTAACTCTGTCAACCAAAAGAAACTTAGTGGGATATTATAAGTGCTTTTAAGCATGGAAAAAAACATGCGTGGCACCTACATGTATGTAATATTGGTATTTTTATTCAGACAGTGGACATCATTGACGAACTCGTTGATCAATACTTTACTTGCCAATTTCAAATACATCGGGGTGTGTGGGGGGGTGAGGACCCAAGCAGCCTAGTGTCCCACATGTTCGACAATGTTACTAACATAGTAAAACCATGTTCTTCCTGCGCCTTCTTGCATGTATTTCTGAATATGGGTAACTGTTTAAGGGACCTTTTCCACAGATATTTGGATCGATCTATCTCCCTGGGGAGTCTCACTAAATTTCTGTCAACTTGACCGGTTTAAATGTCTGTCACGTCTAGTAAAACTGTTAGGCGGTAATTTTCCTTACCCTTAGCTGATTCGGTAGGCGTGACAGAAATTTAAGCCTCTTGAGCTGATAGCAATATAGTGTGAAACCCCAGGGAGTTAGGTTGATCCAGATGGATCGATCTAAGTATGGGAACCCAGTCTAAGATTCATATTCATTTATGACTTCTTAATGATATTTTTTCTAAAAAAATGAATATTTTTTCTCGTTCCATTTTCTCCTGTATTATCGAATTACCACGATATTGTGTAATTTGGTGTTACTTGCAGTTGCCTTTTTTCAGCCCTTCCAGAAAAACGAGATAATATGTCATTTATTTTAAAAATTGCAGTGTGATGTTAACGTATACCATATTAGTCGTTATTGGAAAAGGCTAACGTTAACCTACGCTCGATAAGTTGTCCTCGCTGTTGTGTTATCTCGGGACAAATAAATGAATAGATACGTGAATCGATTATTGTGTACCCGCGTTTTGTTGGTTTGTAGAGCTGAACTTATTCATGCATAACTGGTGACGCGCCGCTATTGTGTGCAAGCTCTTGCACTGTGTCCTTTATCTGGTGCGTATTATTTTAAAATCTATGAAGCTAAAAGGTGCTAGGTGCAGAGAAACAAATGAGGCAGAGAGCAATGGAGCCACTCTCAGAGTAAGTCGTTATTGGAAACTTTTGTCAGTTTGCCTCTAGAAACCGTAAAAGGCTTCACAATATTTTAGATCAAAATTAAGCCTACTTAATTTAAGTGTAAAATTGCAACAGTCCATTAAAAAGATGAATCTTATTTGGTCCAAAATAGTTGCAATATTTTCTCTCTTTTACAGAACGGGTGCATCATTGCATTAAGTTTAAATACTTCTGATTAATGTCAGGACTAAGTGCTAGTATATAGCAAAGTTGGTCTTAAAGTTTGGAATAATTTTCAACCAAAAAATTTTAGGACTTAATGATAATAGCATTACATATCCAGTTATCTCTGAAACTCGGGGTGTTTGTGAAACTCTCTGCGCCATTATTCTAAAAAACAGAATGAAGTCCATACATTATCGCTACCCATTTGTTGAGTAATGGAATACGTCCAACACCAGCACCCGGGCACAGCACTAGAGTTGGCTGCACGAAAGAAGTCGAAACGCGGTCTTATCTGTTTAACCTTCAGTTTAGGTCTGTTTACCACGATAATGCGGGTATAAACCTATTAAGTGCCAGTGCTGGACCTGTTCTGGGAAAAGTATGAAATGACCATTGTTTCAGGTCGAAAGTTACTTTTATGTGAACTCCTGCGTATATTTCCTCCATCAGTGCTGGCCAAAACTGTCCGCCGTAAAGAAAAGATCACAGTCCGACTGCAGGTCTGTTGTAGCACCTGGTCCTTTCCTAAATATAATTTTATGAAATAGCCATGACGCCTCTCTGGTTTCCGATCGAAATGGGCGCTAAATGGGGCGTAGACTTACTTAAAACTGGGGTGCGTTTGCTTTGTTAATTGAACTATTGATTTTGATAGCGGACATTGTGTACTGTGTTAGAGACTGTGAGTGTTTACTTATTTTCCTGTAAATTTGATAAATTTGTATAACTAATTGTATTAACTGTATTGCCAAGGACAAAAGTGGCACATGTATACAGAATTGTACATTTGCAAATTTACCCTTTGCAAAGCTAACGTTAACAGTGAATAAAACAATACTGTTCATCATTTAAATAAGAAAAGGCATGGAACAGACTTTAAAGTATCCGTTAGTTTGAAGTAGATACGTATTAACCCATTACAGTGACGTCATATTTGCTCCGTAACACTAGTCCAGCAGCCATACTGGAGGGAAAGAACGACGGGGATTAGTAGCGTAAATATAGGTAAACCAAATAAAATAAACTAAAATTCGTATCGCGATCAAGTACACCAAAAGGAAAAGTGTATATACATGTGAAAACTACAGCTGATCAGCGGGATCGACCCATATAAAGTCAGGACAGTCCAAAGACGAGAAATCCTGACTTATCCCAACATCGTGGAATTGTCAGAAGCTAGTTCAGTTATCTTGTACTTCATTTTTCTTGTTCACTGGATAATAACAGTTATAGTTTTAGAGAGTTTACTGTGTAATCATAAGTTCAGCCTTTCATAGAAGCAAATTTTTACATAAAGGGTAGATGTAAGGAGAAATTTGAGCTGACCATTGGGATCGACCCTCTAGGACTCAAAGAAGACAGTACACTGTATGCAGGGTTGTCTTATAACAAGAAATATTGCTGTCAGAAATGATTTAACTGAACATCATGAAGCTGTCAGAAATTATTTCAGCATTCTTGTACTTCATTTTGGTTCATTAGGAAGTACATGTAGCATGAATGTTGTTTGAGAGTTCAATATTTTGCCATGAATTCAACCATTCACATTAGCAACATTGTTAGCATATTATTATTTAGTCCAGACTTTCACAGAAGCAAGGCATTTTTCAAACTTATTAATTTATGATATCCAATGTAGCATAACAACAAGTCAGTTCATGAATTGATCTTCATTTGATTAAAAATATAGGAAAATGCACATTTTGTATGAATAAAAGTAAACATAAAATGCAAAACATTTTTGACATTGTTGCACAATTCAATGACAGATTATCAGGGTCCCTTTCCTTTCAGTTGATAACACTGACATGAAAAATATTTCCATACTTTTAATGATGCAATGCAACATGTACATGAGAATATTAAGACGAATCAAGTCACCATAATCTGAGAAACCTGTTTGGTTTATTTTTATCTATGTCTAGAGAAATGCTTGATTGAAGACTCACAATGTGCTGTGTGCAATAATTGTGTGTAGGTATGTACATATAAGTCCTTAGATGGTGTTACTAAGCAGTTTGTAATTTCATTTAGGAGAATTCCACAACTGGTGGTCACAATTTAAAAAATGCGCAACCTACAAGAGCTAAATCTTTTCTTGATACAGGACAGCCGGCCATCTGTTTCTGCATATCAGACCATCTGTGAGAAGTGCACCATACAAAGTATTATATTTCTTGCAAAGTTTTCCATTTAGCCTTTAAAAATATGAGAAAAAAACAGTGTTTTCATTTCTTCTTGTGCTTCTGCTCATAATTCGTAATAAATAGAATACGTATCCTTGTTGTATGCAAGCTATCAGGATAACAACTTTAAAACGACAAATGAACAATTAAATAAACAAACAAATCAAATTAAATTACTCTTGTCATGCACTGAATTTCATTCTCCTGATGTTCAGATCCTGTCTCCACAGCTGGTCACAAAGATATGAATATTATTTTGCTGCTTCTACCTTGTGTGCCATCTAGCTGCCTTTTGTACCTGTCACCTGTTTTTTTTTTTTTATTTATTTATTTATTTTTTTTAATTTTATTTATTTATTTATTTTTTATAATCAAGATTTACCTGCACCCAATCATTCAGTGTGGTTTGGTGGGAATATGCCAGATCAATTTCCTAAATGTAAATTAACAAAAAAAAGGTAACAATAGTTATTTTTATTCATATTGTAACTTGAAATACAGTAGGAAAACACAGAATTTAACATTTTTCAAATTCATTTCATTAAGTTATATGTCAATTAAATGATACCTGAGCTAGAATATATACTTACAAAACATATTTACTCTTAACACTACACCAAATCTAAAATCAAGCCACCAACTTCCAAGTACACATGACACAGCTAATTGATTTAATTGGCCCAGCTGAGCTGTGTACATTGTCCTGTAGCCTTGACACTAATTGACAATAATGCTAACCAGGTATTAAAGAGGTAGATGACAGCAGATAAAATCCGAAGAGCACCTTAACTGATAACAAATTACACCCAAGGCAATGAAGTGAGTCTTCATAATGAAAGTCGAAACCTTGCTGGGGTATTTCCACACGTTTTTACAACACACTCTCCACCCAAACTTTTTAGGCACTAGTAACTAATGCAGTGTACGTGCGCTCCAAACTTATACACGGCCTCGGTCTTTGGTTTTCTACTGTTTTTTTTTTCTTTTATGGTAAAGGCTGCACAGCTGGGTCTTCATTCTTTGCTGTAAAATAAATTAGTTTTATCCTTTACTTGTCCGATGAGTCTTGATTCAAAGCCACTCCTCGGTCTCTCCTCCGTTTACGATTTTCGTCCCTACACCTTGGATTGTTACCACTGCAGGCAGTCTGTGAACGCTTGTTAAATTAGTCATCTTCTCTCTATCATATACCCTGCAGCAATTCATCATTTTACTCGGTTTAATATCAAAGAAAACACAGAAATAAAATACTAAATTGTACATGTAAACATGATCATGCGCAGCAGACGATTCCGGTCTCCCTCCAGTATGGCTGCCGTTTGTTTTGATGACGAGGGCTACAATGGGTTAATTGAATAGCTACGCGTATAACGGATAACATGAATAACACAGCTGGGTAAAGTGACGTTCGTATATAATATGCTGACAATAGTTAAACGATAAAGGGAAATACACTTCATGATTCAGTTACACCACCATCATAACTGGGGACTTCTTTTAATTGAAACGGGAGTCTAGAATGACCTGAACAGAGCCGCTAAGGATGATGTAGTTTATAATGCAGGAAATCCGGTTTAGAAAGATACATGAACGACATTTTAAATATGAAGAACGTGTTTTTGAATTGATACGCATATCATAGTAAAGCTTAATTGAAAAATGGTGTTTGATGAGTGTTGAAAGCACAGGTCACTCAGGGTGATGCTATTTCCTACTATAGTTATTCATAAAGGACATCTGGGGGAGTTAAATGTCGTCGCTGCCTTTGTTACAGGGTTAAAAAGCTTTTTGGCCACCTGCTTTATACGACTTGCATATAAGATATGTATTCTAGCTTTCTGAGGGGGAACAAAAATTAATTAAACCTAAATATAACCAAATCAAAACAAAAAATTAAAAAAAAAATATCTCAACATAAATATAACAACCTCTCAAATATAAATAATAAAATAAAATACTTGATCAGATATATCTGTAAAAAATCTAAGCAGTGGGCACGTCGGAGAGTATTTTCTGTAAAGTCAGGAAAATAAGTCAGAAAAATCATAAAAGAAATTAAACATATCCCAATGGAGGATGTGTTTTAAAATCGTCAGTAATTACCATAACCGCATTTTCATGTACCAGGAGAGTTAAATGGATAATGTATTTTAGATCTAAGACAATCTCTATTTTTACACATAAAAAGACATCAAACGGTTTAAATTATGCGCCCGCCCATCGAATAGAGGAAGAAAATAGAAAACACTACCGTTTATTGTGGTTTTTTAAACCTTATCAAGTATCATTCTGGTAACATCTGTTCAAGTAAATGGGAATCTGATTTGAAATGTGTACTTAAAGGCACGCACTGAGCTCTATTCCTTAAGATATAGCGAAATAACAAGTGTATAAAGTAATGTAAATTATTACCAATTGTATCACATGGTCTGGGACCTGTTAGCAGCAGTGACTCGGTCATCCTGGAAATACCATTACTTTTACCTTTATTACCATTATTACCAAGATAAATGCCAACCTCCTCTAAATCGCTGACAGAATTCTCACCCATGCCTTGGTATTTTTTTATAACTTTATTGTTTCTAGATTTGAGTCACTTTTGTAATGGAAATAAAGATTATATAACATGTACATTTTGCATAATATGTTCACTTTTAAAGAATTTGTTTCATGCCGTCATTTCAACCCTTTACGACAGAAGTGAATGCACTGGCTGCACAACAGACACAATATGAAACAACAATGAAAAACTACAGTAGTTCGATATAAATGCCTAGGCACTCATTAACCTCACATAGTCATTAAATATATATTAATTACAGTAGCAGACACATATATATAAGTACGTTATATTTATTGACGATCCTGACACCTATTGATTTTATCTGAACCTGCTAGACGCTGTGTTTCCTACCGACAATAATATTTGTTTTGACGTCACTCTTCGTAATCCCACGCAACACTGTTGTTTGTATTAGCGAACAGATTGCAGATGGTCACAGCGGGGTACGCCTCAAGCAGTCGCAAATCAACATGAAGACAAAGGCACGTGACGTGAGTTCCAGTTATCTACATGTACGAGCAAGGGTTAACTGGATCTGTGTTTAGACGTCAGCATATGTTGCCGGCCCATGGGAGAGCTAATATTTATCTGGAAGAGACATAACAGTTCGCTCATGATAACTGTATTATTGTATGTTAGCTGCAAAGTCAGCTGAAGTTTATTTTCTCTTTTTTTTTTTTTTTTTTGCAATCAGTGTGGTGATGTGTAAAAACCACGTGTCGTGCGATAAAACTGCATAGTCGACTTTGTTCTCCGCGTATTTTTTTCACTGCTATCTAATTCGTCACTGTTATTCTGTGTTTGTAGACTTTGTAATATTTTTGTCAATTTCCACCCTCACTTTCACCCCACCTTTTTTGCACACGAAAACTTTATCGCATGTTCATGTGTGCAGTGCTATAATTGATTATCAGCACCTATTCGTAAACTATAATATGTCATCCCATAATTTAATACTACATACTGTAATAGATTTTAAATGTTACTGTTAATGCGCAACTGACGTCAAAAATTACGACCATTGACGTAGGAACAAAGCAATTCCACACTGCGCCGAGTCGTGCGTGTGAACGCACGTACATGCTCTCGCACTAAATAATGTGTTTTCAGCCCAAGTGTAATCATATTGCTCTGTTAGGACAAACATTGCACTTTTGTGCAATGTACGCAACCATTTCCCGCGCCTCGTGCACATTTTAATCGATTTGTTAATGTACCGACACACGTATCTGAACAATCAGAATAACTCCTCCATCTGGTTCCATAACACGACTAAAACAAGATCAACATTGTGATTTGACTTCTAGACCGCGCCATTGTTGTTTTCGTCTAGCCAGCGGTGACGTAAGGGACATTCTAGCCAATCAGATGCTCGGAGTTGAATCTATCAAATTCCACATGGCACGGCGTTCATTCTGATGAGTGTCCAGCAATCTCGAGACAGCGTTCATTGGGTAGCTGCACATGTGTAGGAACTTTTGTTTTCCTATCATTTTCTAAAATACAACGCACAGGAAAGATATCTAACGCCAAGACCAGACCATTAGCTTCGCTACTGATGAACGGGACCGTAGCGGAATGACAAGCCTAGGTACTCACCACCGTATAATCAATTACTCGCAAACCAATAACATATAACGTGGGTCAATAGCCATTTGCTACGTTTGCCTTGTCCGGGGTCTGGGTTATACACTGATTCAATTTACAACCTTAAAAACATTTCCCGTGGAGTTGCATATACAAAAAAAGCTAGCGGGGAGGAGACATTTGAACATCTGCCGAGGAGCTTGAAGGGGTAAGTTAGGAGTTCATCATTTATTCATATACTGTAGTAATCAACCTGTGCCCTGGGGATTTATGTCTGTTACAATACTTTTCACTTCCTGCAGTATTATTGCAGCATACATGCTTGTACACTGGTGCTAGAATCGCAAGTAAATAAGTAAATTAATAAATTTGTAAATAGAAATTTATCTTAAAATATCACTTCTTTCATCAGGAAAGATGTCATTCAAAAGAAATAGGTCGGTGGTTTATATGTATTTATTACTGAATATCAGTGCTGATGACTGGATATAAACAAGTGCTCGGGAGAATATGATTTGCACTATACAGTAGATGGAAATAATGAGATGATAATATTTGAATATGAACTGAGATTTTGCGGGAAAGGGGGGAATGGGACCAGAAATAATGTCAGTCTTGGGAGTGTGGTGCGGCAGCCAAGTAAAACTGACAGGATATATCCGCGGGTAATGTTCCCGTAGTTTTCTCTGACGCTCTGTAGATTTACGATCTTTTGCACAGCAGGACGCTCTCTCCATATTTTGCGTGTCACTGTTTTATTATTTTCCCTTCCTACGGTCCTTATCCCAGCAAATCATTAGTCTCGTACGTGTGACTCTAGTGCCTGCAGTCTCGATCCAGGCACTTATTACATGATCTCCATTGCCAAGGAATGAAAGAAAATGGTATAACACAATCACATTTGGAGTATAAAATAAATTGTATGAATTGAAAGCAAGCCAATGTTCAAGCGTAATTGAACCTTCGTTGGAAACTTGCTTCGGTTTGCTGAATGTTTAAAGATTAAGAAGACGCTTAAATTTGTACCCGTACCTGTACGTTTGCATGTGCCTCAGGTTTTCATAAAGTTGCACGTACGCATGGCGCAAACTTCACATTGGAGTCTGCTTGAGAACGAACACAGTATTTATTCCTCTCTAGCAGTGACATAAGTAACCACATCTCTAGTTGTTATGACATGTATATTGAGGTATACAGTGTATGCAAAATTACACAATGTATGTTCTTTCGTTCAGGATACAACGCATGCAAAAACACTGTAAGAAAATTTGATCAGAGGCTTTATCTGACAGCATTTTGTAATATCCTGTTGCTGAGGCGTGACAGGTGCTGGGGTGATCGAGAAATTCATCGACAGTATGGAACCACTATTAGAAAAATATTAACGAGTAAATAGTATATCATAACGTAGAAGAATGGGTTCCAAGGTGAATAAATACATAGATGACCTGAATAGGACCTAAATAAATAAATAATAAATGATGGTATACGGAACGTTGCGTCGCCTCCGATGTGAACAGTGAACGCTGCCTAAAGGTCGTACCGCACGTGAAACATTTTAATGTTAAAACGTACGAGGGACAGTGTACGTAAACGTACAGTGATTGGCGTACAGTACACAAACATGGATTTTGATATTAATATAAGTGGCGTACGGTGACCAGTCTGTAGTCTAAGTTGGTTGCGTACACTGATTGGCGTACAGGTGTTGTTTATATATGTCAGTGTGAGTGTGTAACATACATGCATAGAAAATTAGGATTAAAGATGAATAGGGCCTATATGAATGGATAAGAAAAATAAATAAATAAATAATTCGAAAATAAATGGATGAATAAAGTGGGGTAGGAGGAGAATATTTACTGAGTGCCTTTTTATAGGAACAGTACTTTGTCCAAAGTTCATTGAACCAGCTGTTACTAGATATCCAGGATATTGGCATGTGTTGGAGATCCCCACCTTTTGTCCGATTTATTGAATAAAGTGTAGATATCAGGTGAAAGGGACATCGGAAGTATTCTTAGTTCTACACTATTCATCTAACTAAGTTGATCAGTAAACTTGGAGAAGTGACTATATCCTTCCAAGTGCGGCGAGGTTATCAGTTGCGTGCAGGCAAAAACAATGTTAATATTTAGATATCGTCGTGGAAGCAAAAAGAAAACAACGCATGCTCAACACATGCGTCTTAACTGCAGTCGCTGCCCTGTAAAAAGAAGACTTAATATGCCGACTTGGAGATTACAGACATCCGGAGAGACACAGGGACACAGCGGACGCGTGCCACCCTCGTAGCTTAGGAAGTTAAACGTCCCTCCCACTGTCACCCCCCTTCCCCCTTCCTCCCCCCACCCCCATAAAAAAGAAAAAAAAGATGATAACAGTATGAGCTAAATTAGATAAAACGAAGCGGTTTTACAACTCACACGTAGGTATAAAAGTAATATTAATGTCTTCGCCTGTTGTTTTTTAGATTCATTCATTTTTCAATCATTGCGCCCCCCCCCCATGCACGCACGCACACACACACACACACACACACACACACGTACACACACATACACATTGATTTGCCAATTTTCATTGGATACTCTCACGTCCGCCCATTGCATGCTTGAAATAATTGGTTGATTACCTGAGAGTTATTGAAATAACCGGTCGAACTGCTTCTGGTCGTTTGTAAGCGAGTATAGTATGAGTGCATTCGAATGTCAACTAAACCGACTGCGACATACTGATGATCCTCTCAAGCGGTTGATATTAGCGACAGCTGACTGGAAATCGAAGATATATTTCTGAAACAAAAACGGAATGGGTTTTGATGTATCCATAAGTTGCGTGCACGTTTCTGCCACCACAGTGCATATTTGCATATATATATAAAGATCAGAACATTCGGGCCCTTATTAAATTTAGATAATGTCACCAACGATTGAGTTCAAGAAGTCAGGATGAAGATGTAATTGTTTTTCATTTAAAGGAGACAGAATCGTTTCCAATAAGATTTCAAAATTAAACAATACAACACCAACATAACATCTTCGCTCAGCTACACACTAGCAGCCTACGGCTTAACTCCATAGGGAGCTCTCGGTCGTATTTTTTTTTAATGTATTTCGTTTTTCAAAAAAGTCGTTCCTAATTAGCAATTTGCTAATTGGACGTTACTACAAGGCAAGAAAAACTCTAAATACAGATAAATCACTTATATTTTTTATACCAGGCTAATTTATCATAATGTCAGATAATGAATGAAGGCATGGTTGCTTTTATCAAATTGGACAAAGATTAGCTGGGGAAGTAGAATAAAAGTACGGAGTGCCGTTAATTAGCTTAGTTATAGGTAATAAAGCGTATCTAACAAAGTTACTGTCATAAATTGCCTATCTCTAATGAATAATATGATGTCCCATAGTCCCTATATTGGTTGAATTTTTTGGACTAGAAAACGAAATTGGAATGTTCCGTGAGAACGAACACATTGTTATTTTATCTGTAGTCGTAGAACCCAGTGAACCCAAGTGTTTTAGTATAAATAAATAAATAAATAACGTAAAGAACAGCAAGTAGCTATTAAACGATGCATTCAACTATTTCACATCGTTACCTGGGTAAATTCCAACACCAGAAAGAGGCACAGACTTTTTCCAGATGGTAAAAAGCACTTTCTATCCCTGGACGACATATTATTATCCATTCTACATCACATGTTTTGGTCTTAATTTGAGTGAAGAAAACTCCCATTGGAAATAATCTGTAAAAAATCTAATTTAGCTTGAAATGCGTTTTTGCAGAAATTCCAACTAAACGTATTGTTCTAAGCACCGAATTATCGCTCAAAGCAATTGGTTTTTGTAGCTCTAAGCTACTGTCTAGTAATTTTAAGTGCCTGTTGCTTAATTGTTAATTGACTCTCCGTCGGTTGATGAAAAAAGAAAAGAAAAAGAAAGAAAAAACGATCACTGCACAATTCCCTCAGTTCGATGCGGCATTCAAAACCCTTTCAATCTCCAAAGCAAAGAGATGACCGTAGAAAGCCACGATGACAGCAATTGCCCAGCAGAAGCAGACCATGATATAGGGATTTAATTGACTTGCACTACCACGGAACGGTACTGAACGGGGGATTTTGTATTCTCGAGCGCGATCAGCGTACTGCGTGCTTAAACTAATTACTATTGCTCCGGCTTTCCAGCGGCCATCGGTTGAAACGAGGCAATAAAGCAGAGGATCAAAGGATCTACGACCAGGATTGTATTCCCTTGCAGGGGAAGACAAGTAACATATTTTTCTGATCATGATGGATAGGGGATATCGTAGCCAGGAGTATTGAAATTGTTTTGATGACTGCGGGAGGCTTCTAGTATCGCAACATCATCTCGGGTAATGCACGCCAACCCTGACTTTCAGAGGCAATTGGGAACGGAAGTTGAACGCTAACAACAGAGGTTAGTTTTCTCTCAAACCCAGGGTTTTACCTGAAACTGCAATACATGCAGATGGTTATAGGGTGAGTTTCCAAAGAGTTCGAGAAATAATGGAATATTTAAGCTAACGTATGCGGATTTTTGTTGCAAATTGCTATCCTGGTGATGTGTCTCTATGAGAAATAACAAACTGTAATTAAAAGAGTCTAAGTGGTCTTAGTATTCGACATTATCTTTTCTACTCCCGCCCTATATTTTTCACATGGTATGCTTGAGTTATGATAAATCATTCAATGTGAAAATGACCGTGTGCACACTGAATATCGCCGGAGGCGTCTTGCTTCTAATTAAAAAATTAAATGTTAAATTGTTTTTTTCTTGTTGCTCCCTTTTATTAATCAGTTCATTATATTTCACTAATCAAAACAATTTACGATATAAAAACATCAACCCCCTTCCCCCCCCCCCAGCCATGTCACGTGACATATCAGGTGACACGAAACACCTAGCTTGGCTCCTGAATACAATAATATTCTCTTTCTGTGCAACAACTCCATCACAATCTTATTTTGCACGTGAATTCTCTACCTTTATCGGTTCCTAAGAATAAATTCATGACCCACCTTCAGCGGCACGTAATGTCAAAATGTCAAAAATGTGAACTTGACTTTTTGGGGACGTATTGGATGACTTAAAGGGCTGACCAAACAACATCTAACTAACAAGCATATTTACTTGAAAACAAAAATGCCATGTGTTTGTGTGCACACTCAAATCACACAGTTTCGCAGACGCCAGGATTAGTACTGGTATAATCTCAAGACATCAACAGTGACTTAAACATCCCGTCCAAACCTCTCAAGTAAGTTGTGAAAGGATTTGATACGAGGTCACGGCTTAGTGCGAGGTATGAATTATTGAAGATTTCGGATGTGAACAGAAACCCATGAAATGTCACTGATGACGCAGATCCTGGGAACTTTTCGGAACTCTATCGAAACGACCACGACAAAGAGGTCGTGGCGTCATTTCATGGAAGTGTTTTCCCTCTTATGGGTCAACTTTTCTTTCATCATTTAAGCTTTCAGGTTCGATATCATGGATCCTAAGACCGAATCGATTCAATAATGGAAAGTGATTGATAAAGTTTGACTCCTCAAACAAGGAAAACGACAATAATTCGTTTAGCGCATGATATTTTAATTACGATATATCAGAAAAAAGCTGCTTTGTAGCAAGTAATGGACGGTAATGTTGCAGAATCCCATCTATAATCCTTGGGAATCAAATGGCGCAGTTTTTGTTTTTATTTTTGTGAAATAAAAGCTGAAATGCGGCTAACTCGGTGCCTGTGAGGGGCACTGTACATTTGCGTCGATTAAATAAAAGGTTTGATTCAATTACGCAGTATTTTATGCTCTTAAGGATAGAAAAAACCTTAAGAGTCTGAATAGGAAGTGGCTAATGTTCATACCACGATTCGGCATTGGACAATTGATAGTTTGTTGTGCCCGTTGCGAAGTAATGCAACTTACAACGTGAAATTACACCCCATTATCCAACGAACATTGCTGTCAGAGCTTTACCCTTGAGAAGAACCCTGGTTCCATTTTCTCTATTACATCTCCAATGGAATACCATTACCTGGCATATGTCGCTTTCGCTGGATTCTTTATGCAAGTCATATTTGATAAATGGACATTGTACATTCACCGCTTGTATGTAGGCGAGAGGTAGAACACAAGAATACACTCAGCGATCACATTTGCAATTCACCGGCAATTCACATCAAGACAGGTGCAGTTCTGGTGCTGTTTACATCAGGTTTTATTCAGAATCCTTTTAGTTCTTTTGCTTAAGTTGTTTTTCATATTAAATAAAAATAGATACATTTCCCAAATATTGATATAGTTATTATCAAACACAAAATACACACATTCACAAACACGTAAACACAGGGTCACACGCACGTGTTCTGTTGCCAACCCCCACTCCGCCCCCCCCCCCACCACACACATAACAACACACACATAGGAATACAGATGAGTGCACAGATCATACACCCACACGTACGCAAACACCCACATACCCACATCAAACCGCCTCTACCGCTCCGCAACACTCACGCGAAAGCTTGCAGGAGCGCACACACGCAAAAATA
>NW_019775565.1:55744-95744 GCF_001039355.2 Lingula anatina | reverse complement strand
GGGCGTTCTGTAGACTTAATCCTAGCAATTTAGAGTTTTGGATCTCTCCGGATCTGCCCGCTTGGAAGTATAATAATAATAATGTATGGATTATGTGATGTCAGCATGAGATAGATTACAGCTGATTACTGATATTCAATACGGAAAACTAACAATTCTGCTTGACCTGGTTGGGGAACGATTTTAAGATTACATCTTAATTACACGAAGTATGGGTCTAGTCACTGGAGGCCGTCCATTTTTTTTTTTTTTTTTTTTTTTTTGCTTTTTTTTTCAAATAAATAACCTATCATGAAAATTGGCTTGATTAATTACATGTTTGTCCTTGGGATGGTTTATCAATTATGGATGATGATCTATCATAGATACATGTCACTGATGAACCCTTGCTTGGAGACACTGGGTGTGTTCAGGTGGGGTCTAAGTTAAAACCCTAAGACCTATAGTACACGTTACTGGATGAGCAAGTTGTTTCGGCTGGGAATCTGAGTATCTGGTGTACAGTAGGACATCTCTTTGCTCTAATGATATGCGTTCACTCATGTAATCTAATTCGGTTGGATTGTTCACACAGGTTTTCATTTAAAACCGCTTAGGCCACAAGATACTTCTTTAAACCCCCTTTACACTGGACGGCGTCCTTTCTGCGTCCTTTGTGCCATCATGACACTGGCATGGCTGTGGTCGTAGAAAGGAGGCACAATCATCGTTTTGGTTGCAAAATGAATGCTTAATGACCGGCCAGTAGTTGGCACGTAAAGTATTATTTTATTTTTACTCTCAAACCTTGACCGTGCTGTAGTGCGCAGAAGGGACGCTGTTCAGTGTAAAGGGGGCTTTACACAACTGTCCAATTAATGATTGAAAAGTAGGGTTCCTCCATGCCCTGATGCAGTCTAGGTAGTCAAAATAAACAGTGTATCGTCTAATGACAAAGAGGGGGGGTTTAATTAGAATTGGTGTGAATACACATTGGATTTCCGTTTATATCCCCAATACCATTAAGGGACCATACGCATTCATTAAGACGAACGCGCGGCTTATTGTCTGAAATTAAGGATGAAGAAAGTCATGGGAAGATCTATGGAAAAGACACTTGTCACAGGACCCATTCAGAATAAGGGACTAACTAGTCCGAGGGTCAAATATGGCGACCCACTACAAAGCTTACCGTCTAATCCGCTAATAGACACTGAATAGGTATCCCGTAGTAAAGTATTCAAGTGGGTCGGCCATATTTGACTCTCGGACAAGTTAGTCCCCTATTCTGAATGGGATCACAGTAATGGTGTAGCGTTTATTGTTTATGACTTTCTGTGGTTGATGTAAAAAATGCCTCAAGCTGGATCTGTGCCACCTATGACAGTTTATTAAATGTAAGCACTATGTCATCACTGACACACGATTCACGAAATAATTTAGATAATGAGTTACAGGCAAATAGAGAGTTTTGGCAAGGCCTTCCGTACGACGTATAACGTGCGACGTCATCACTTTGTGCGTAGTTTTTCTCAAGGACAAGTCATAAGNGGGTCTAAGTTAAAACCCTAAGACCTAGTACACGTTACTGGATGAGCAAGTTGTTTCGGCTGGGAATCTGAGTATCTGGTGTACAGTAGGACATCTCTTTGTTCTAATAATATGCGTTCACTCATGTAATCTAATTCGGTTGGTTTGTTCACACAGGTTTTCATTTAAAACCGCTTAGGGCACAAGATACTTCTTTAACCCCCCTTTACACTGGACGGCGTCCTTTCTGCGTCCTTTGTGCCATCATGACACTGGCATGGCTGTGGTCGTAGAAAGGAGGCACAATCATCGTTTTGGTTGCAAAATGAATGCTTAATGACCGGCCAGTAGTTGGCACGTAAAGTATTATTGACCGTGCTGTAGTGCGCAGAAGGGACGCTGTCCAGTGTAAAGGGGGCTTTACACAACTGTCCAATTAATGATTGAAAAGTAGGGTTCCTCCATGCCCTGATGCAGTCTAGGTAATCAAAATAAACAGTGTATCGTCTAATGACAAGGAGGGGGGGGATAATTAGAATTGGTGTGAATACACATTGGATTTCCGTTTATATCCCCAATACCATTAAGGGACCATACGCATTCATTAAGACGAACGCGCGGCTTATTGTCTGAAATTAAGGATGAAGAAAGTCATGGGAAGATCTATGGAAAAGACACTTGTCACAGGACCCATTCAGAATAAGGGACTAACTAGTCCGAGGGTCAAATATGGCGACCCACTACAAAGCTTACCGTCTAATCCGCTAATAGACACTGAATAGGTATCCCGTAGTAAAGTATTCAAGTGGGTCGGCCATATTTGACTCTCGGACAAGTTAGTCCCCTATTCTGAATGGGATCACAGTAATGGTGTAGCGTTTATTGTTTATGACTTTCTGTGGTTGATGTAAAAAATGCCTCAAGCTGGATCTGTGCCACCTATGACAGTTTATTAAATGTAAGCACTATGTCATCACTGACACACGATTCACGAAATAATTTAGATAATGAGTTACAGGCAAATATGTTTTACGTATACGTAATGCGGGAAAGAGATGACACCTTCGTATAATGAAAGTTTCCGTTATCTAAGTGAAGGTTACAGAACTTTCATTAAGACTGGAATATAAATGTATACATAGACTGACTTTGTTGTGCTAATTCATAAAACCAGCACACACATTTACCAAGTGAAACATGCATATGGCGAAGTCGTTCACTCACAGACCCGTAGACAGGGGGTTTGTTACAACCACCATTTTGAACGATAAAAAAACCCGCTCTAAATCAATATTCGATCTAGGTCCTATGTCATTAATCAAGTTGGGTCAACTAAGGGGATAAAAAATTGCTGGCTACAGTCTTCTTGCCATTCTGCATGTTTAATAGATGACTTGTCGGAATCTAAAGTCNAACAACAGGATCTGCGGTATCAATTGACGTAAATAACACATTCCATTCAACATCTTAATTAATCATCTATCTAAAAAGAATCCAAATATTATAATATTTATATATAATATAAATAAAAATAATATTAAAAAAAACGCATACGGAGTGAGACCTGCCAAAACCACTGCTAGCTTTCTCGCGTACGTAAAACGTATTACGTATTGTACTATACGTTACACGTCATACGGAAGGCCTTGCCAAAACTCTCTAATATGTTTTACGTATACGTAATGCGGGAAAGAGATGACACCTTCGTATAATGAAAGTTTCCGTTATCTAAGTGAAGGTGACAGAACTTTCATTAAGACTGGAATATAAATGTATACATAGACTGAGTTTGTTGTGCTAATTCATAAAACCAGCACACACATTTACCAAGTGAAACATGGCGAAGTCGTTCACTCACAGACCCGTAGACAGGGGGTTTGTTACAACCACCATTTTGAACGATAAAAAAACCCGCTCTAAATCAATATTCGATCTAGGTCCTATGTCATTAATCAAGTTGGGTCAACTAAGGGGATAAAAAATTGCTGGCTACAGTCTTCTTGCCATTCTGCATGTTTAATAGATGACTTGTCGGAAACTAAAGCCACTGTAAGGAGAGAATAACGGCTCAGTTTCTTTTCTCTGTCTATGTGGATGACATGTGGCATTATCTCCAAAATTGCAGCTTTGTTTTATGATCTGCCATGATCCATGCTGTAATGGCTGAAGTTGAAGACTTGTGGCAAATGGAAATGGCGTGAATAATGTGGGCTTGACAGGAATGTAATATGGAATAACCAATAGTGCTTTGAAATGCGGGTGATCCGAAGTAGGGTTCACACCAGGTTAAGCTTAGATTTTACCTCGACTAAATGGGATCATTGCTTATTGAGATTTATTAAGCATCGATTTCGTTGTCAGAGGGCATTCACTTTAACCAATTGAGATCACCAATAGATTACTACGTTATTTACACTTGGAGTCTAAGCCTCCTAGATTTCTAGGCTAGGAGTCATAATGAAGTCCTTCATAGGTCTAAGTTGATCTTGATGTGAACGCCTCCTGCAGTCTTTATATAAGGTAAATGCAAGAATTTGAGTAAATTCCTAGGACGTTAGATCAATGCTGGTCAGGATTGTAGGAGCAGTAGTCGAATGAAAAACTGTGGCTTCAGGGAAATTTCACTTCGCAGAGGTAAAAGGGAGTATTTTTTAGATTAAAGATACATTTGGTTTAATTATGACGCAGATATCGGTCAGTTTTAGAAATCAGATGTCGAAATGTTGATTCGGATGGTATTAGGCCTATTCGTGAATATTCTAAAATCAGTAATATATGTGGTCACTACACATAAATGAAAAATGATTCGGTTAGTTTTGGATGTGGGTTTAGAAGTGTTGGTTGGAAAAATAGTATCAATTTTGTGGTCCTTGGTTATCCTGCAATGTATTTTTGGTTTAATGATATTTCTTTCGCTGTGATTGAGAATGTTGGGAGATGGCCAAAATACGGGTTAGGAACAGAAAAGAGAGCAAATTAAATTTTATGGGAGTGGGCCAAAATTTACGGGTTGCGTGAGAATACTTGTTTTAACATAGATTGCAAACCGGATATACAGAACAGATATAAGGGGGGACTTGATGGCAGGCTAGTGAAGCTAATAGTGGGGCCTGCCTTTACCATTTTTACGAATAGGCCCCTACTATATTGTTAAGCATGTCCTTTTCACAATCGCATACAGCCATCTTTTGTAAGCAGGACTGAGGTCCTGGTTGTTTACAAGAATTAAGATAGTACACAACATAGCCTACTATTGATTTTTTTTTAATTTGGCAAATGGTTGCTTCTGTGACGAATTTGTCTACAATAATTTTAAGTCCGACGAGCTTTTTATATCAGGCTTATCTCACACTTTTGTGAAAGATGGAAGATTAAAAATGTATCATTATCTTATTATTATATTTTACTCTCTTTTAAAGGATGAAGGAAGACAGTTCTCCATCCCGGACTAAAAAACCCAAAGCAATGCCGAGGAAAGCACACGGTGGGCAGAGTCATATCAATGGCGACGCACCGGACGGGGCGTTCGAAGAAGTCGAGGCCAACGCATCCCTTCGAAGAGGCGGGTCATTCAAAGCCCCAAGTTTAAAATACTGTAGCAGTAAATATTTTGCCGGGGCGGCAGCTGCTGGTGCTTCAAATTTTGAAACAACCTCGCCTTCCAGATCACATTCCTGCAGACGACCAAGGAGACCACGTGACCTGGAGATTTCGTCACGTGAGTATCGTCCCCGGGCACTCAGTATGCCCTCCAAAGGGATGCATGGTCGCCCAAGACACCCTGAACACGCAGACGATTCAGAATCTGGAGCAATCGGACCGGACAATGTTGAGAATAACGACGATGAATATTTGATGAAAGTACGCTCATTTACTCTTTCGTCAAAGGGACTGAAAAATCGTGGCGACTCGACGAAGCGGAAGTCCCGCAGTAATCAAAGCGTGAAGTCCAGTGAAAATTACGTCATGACGGAACAGGAATTTCGTGAACGTGCGTCCAGCGTGACCTCCATGGGCAGTGGGGCTCACTGTGACAGCAGTTCTGACATCAGCGGCGACGGGGAGGTGCCGCCTTATAAAGTCGTCATGCTTGGAGCACCAAAAGTGGGACGAACCGCGCTGGCGAGACAGTTTCTGACGTCAGAATACCTAGGGGCGTTTGATACGAGTATAGGTAAGTAGAATTAGCGTCTATCCTTGAATGCTGCAGAATGCACACAATATGATGCATACAGAATATACAAACAAGAATTATCCAAGATAACAATGAATCTCTCGCCTAATCATGAAATCCTGGTAGTTTGGAGAGAGTGGGGTCAGATATAAAAATAGTCCCACTGATTGCGGTGCTGCAATGAGTGAAAACTGACATAATCTACAGGATAGTACATAACTACATTACACTGCGAATTAACCTCTGTGTCATTTATGTATTCATATTGAAAACAACATTAACGCTAAATGCTTACGGCCTCATTTTCGTTCTCTAACCTCTACCACTGAAGTTAGCCCCTTCATCCCCCCCCCCTCTTTAAAAAAACTAAAACAAGAACACAGAAACAAAATTAAACAACTTTGCAACCTAGTGACAAACATTGTACAGCAATATTTTCCTATTTGACTATTTTCAATTTGCCGATGCAATAAAGTGAATGATGATCAAATGAACGATACATATTTATATCCCCCGTCCCTTATATTAAATACCCCCTGTCCCTTATATTAAATACACCCTGTTCCTTATATTAAATACCCCCTGTCCCTTATATTAAATACACCCTGTCCCTTATATTACATACCCCCTGTCCCTTATATTAAATACACCCTGTCCCTTATATTACATACCCCCTGTCCCTTATATTAAATACACCCTGTCCCTTATATTAAATACATCCTGTCCCTTATATTACATACCCCCTGTCCCTTATATTAAATACACCCTGTCCCTTATATTAAAAAGCCGTAGGTTGGCCATCGAAGCAAACATAACTGCGTAGAAAACCCACGGGTGACGCCCCATGTAATAAAACAAAGACAAGATCATTTATTTTTCAACTCAAGAAAACCCTTAGTATTTGATTACCGTCATGATATCCGGGAGGAAGTGCTGAGATATTGTCTTTATCAGTCTTAACAAGGGATCATTTTCCTGCTGCACAAATTGAAAAAAGGAGACTGATGATAAAATAATGACAGTGATATTGACTGGAGAAAAACATCAAACCGCTGTTTTCTGGGTAAATCAATTATGTTTCCACTCCGTATACGTCTTTTGTTTAATATACTACGTAATAACACCCTTTAAATCAAATTGAAGAGTAATAAACATTACTGCCGTAATGTCCATGAAAACAATACCAATTTGCAGCAATATGTTTGACGCATAAACATACCATTTTTGAAATACGCTAGCAGGCATCATTTCTAAGGGCACCCATGCGCTCTGGGAGTTTCGGTTTCGTTTTACCAAAGACCTCCCAGGATTCAATTAGGAAAACGAATGCCTGCAAACAATCAGCGACAGCCAAATATCGGTTTCAGAGCAATCTAGCTAATTCAAAATCTCTTCACGTTTCGGCGACAGTTCGATCAAAGCGATATCCCTCAACAATGCAATTGAACCATTCCAGGGTTTAAAAGCATCAGTGTGCGCATATCTGCATTATCTTTTTGTACTCTTGAAAGCTGCACGAAAACAGACACGTTCAATTGGCTCCCTGCAGAGAGGCACCGTATGCCTCTAGTTAACAATGCAATAATGGAGATTCGATTGATACTGATCACGCTACTTTATCGACCTGTCCACCATCCTGTAATTATGAGATGTTAAAAAGAGCAATGGTGTACTAAAACGCATACAAACGCGACTTGCTAGAAAGAATGCGATGTAGCACAAATTTCATGCAAAAAGAATACCGCGGGTATACAATCTATATAGTATTATTTATAAACGGACCTGTACGCCGTAGTACGATTTTAGTTGTACATATGCTCTCAAACGCCAAGTTTTTTTCTCGTGAGATATAGTTTTATAGTACGCCGTAGTACGATTTTAGTTGTACATATGCTCTCAAACGCCAAGTTTTTTTCTCGTGAGATATAGTTTTATAGTTATCAGATACCTCGGATCAACATTCCTGCATTTTCATTTTTCGTAAACTGATAAGCTTTGTTTCAAAATGCATTTTATTGGATGACGAATTCCTAAAAGCGAGTCATACCTGTTAGCTAGACCGGAAGTGGACCTCTCTTCTACGCAAAATAAGAACCCGAATGAAAGTGTGTAGAGAGAGCATGAGAAGTGGTCAAAGATAGTACATTAGTGTAAACACTCAACTCCCTTTTCACAGCCGTAGGGGAAGATAACACGACAGTGCGATGTAAACTCCTCGTCTCTCTTTTCTCAAGTACACTCACGGGGCACACTCGTGGTAAATAACGCCCCCCCCTCATACACGCACACCTACCCAGGAACACATATGCGCATAACAACATATATCAACACACGCCTGCACATGCACATGTACACAAACACACACACACACACACGCACACATCAATCATATTGACCGCAGTCTGTGCCGTCAACATCATGTTAAGCACCGGCAGAGCTAGATTTCCAGACTCTGCGGTCCTCCTTGAAACTGGAAAGCTTAGTTGTATTCTCTAAACATACATCGTACGCACATTCACACACACACACACACACACACACATACAGAGAGATATAGGGAGAACGCACTGCTGTTCCAATACACATTAAATCGTACTTATAATTAGGTAAAGTAAGTGAAGTGCGATTCTCCAATCAGATATGCACACAAGGGAAATGTCCCGACGTTGTCCTTACGGCAAAACTGTCCCCAAGAAGGGTCCATCTAACCCGATACGTCCAACCTCTGTCACGTGAACAGACATTTAACAAGATAAACAGAAAATAACACATTTGCATCTGGCAGTTAATCTATATACCGATGAACCCAGGGAACGCCTTTGTGATGACCGTTTGATCGATTACTGATATTAACTGACTCGGCGGAAATGATATAGTTTTTGGGGTTATCTACGTGGCTTTGGCTTATCAAATGAGGTGTCTAGAGAGCATAGACGATATCAAGGCTGGGTACAAATAGTCTAATGTACTTGGGCTATACATTCTTAGACGTCTAAAACCAGATAGTTGACCATGCAAGGTCGATTTTGCTGGATTGGTTCAAGAGCTTTTAAGAACAAATGCTATATACCTAAATGGGCAAATGTCACCCCTAAAAGTCAACAGAATCATACAATGTTTAAGGGTAAATTACGAAACCATAAATTATAGGTAAGCGGCCTTGTACATAATGGAACATAAAGTAGACGGCTCAATCTTAGCAGACTAACATTTTAGACCAAAAACTGACTTAAGCTATTTTGTGAAGCCGTCCTCGGAACGTTTAATTTATGTCAGAGAGAAACGATATTAGAGCTTGTGAGTTATCATTACAGCACCTGGGTACAACTGCATATACGCCAGTGAGAGGTACGCCCAGCGTTAATAGATTACCAGAAGACATGCCTATTACTTATTTATATTTCCGAAATTAATTTTGGAATAATAAATGGAGTAGGGATCATCCCCATTAAGACAATGGAAAATAATTTTGCCGAGTCCACCCATTGTACCATGGCATATGCTTCACGAGACGAGTAGCCTACATATATGTAACTGTTACTGCTTAAAGGCTATTTTTTCTGTTTTTGACATGAAAGTATAATTTTGGATTCTATTTTATTTATTTATTTATTTATTTATTTATTTATTTATTTATTTATTTTTGCATTGTCACATTTTCAATGCTTGTGATGCTATGGTGTCAGTCCCATGGTTCGTTCTCGTTTGTTTTGTATATCGATATGTGTACACGGTTCGTATGCCTTTATTATATGGAACCTTTCTCAGTCCTTTTGCGGATCGAAAATAATTTGTTAACTTAAATTAAGCAAAATCAACGCCATGTTATTTTTTTTTAAATGTAAATAAATGTTTGGCAAACTTGTGTGAAGCAATCCATTTGTGACCAATGAAAACAAGGTTCAGTTTATCGCTTGTCGTGTCCACGGTTCCTCAAAGAGCGCAACAAGATCAGAACAAACTTGGCATTAATGTAAATGGCGGATTAGCGTGTATATTCCCATTACTGAAAACCTTGGGGATGCCATTTGAATTGTCCATTTCGGAACTGGTAGCCTTCAGGGCGATTACATGTCTTGTTATACTATATTTGATGGTAGACGCATCCATTAAGTACTACGTTCTCCTACATCATGTTGCGAAACATTCTGCTATCGGCTGATTGCAATTCAAACATAAACTGTGTTATCATGGTCCTATTCCTGGTTTACAATGGACCCTTACAAAGTTATTTAGCAATATCTGGAAAGTCATTTTTCCCAAAAGGACTAAAGTCGAAAATCGGTCTATAAGCCTAGACATGCCATGAACTTTCATCGGCTAAATTGCGTTTGAACGGTCTTAAAGACCACGAAGTCTGTTCTTTTTCTCAACTCCCACCGGTAATCTTATTTAGGCCCATCAGTTTCTCCAACAACATTAATTGAGGACTTTTGATCAGTATTGCAGAGTGGTCTTCTCGCTGTTGGAAAGTTTAGCTGTTTTATCTTAACCCAAAAAATATATTCGCTTTGTGAAACACGCCCCTCAACAAAAGTTGTAGAATCCTTTAAAACAGTCGGTCATTTGAACAAAGTAATCATATTTTCCTTTGAAGAAATATAAACATATTTGGTGCACGACAGCATATTGAGTCAAATAAGACTTAATTTTTTTAAGTTAAGAACAACTTTCGAACGTTCGCCAGTTTGTGAAGTAGGCCAACGGTCTGATAAATAATAATATAAGAAGTATCTGTGATGTGGAAGGTGGGAATGGCACTGTGTTGTCTGTTGGACAAAAGGTTCGTGGAGGAATTTATAGCTTTAGATTGTGTGTAATTCATATTGGTAGAATGATGTCAAAAACGTCACGTTTTGAGTGGCAATGGCCGAGAAAGTGAAGACTTTTCAATTTAGTTGTCATACGTAAATATTGGCGTAAAGAATATTGAATTGCTTTTGACTGAAATACCAGCGTTAGCAGAATTGTTTCCTATTTTGAAGTCATAAATAAACATCAGTGTACATTATGGCGATATAGCAGTCAATGAATTGCTTTTAATTCATTACCTATGAGGCCAAATTAGTGTTTAGAATGTAGAAATCTTTATTTTTATGGTACTTGAAGTGAACTCAACAAAACGTCTCCACAGCAGATAAACTGACAACAATGCAAATAATTGAACCAGCTCTGTATCTTGATGAAGAATGGAGTCTGCAAATAGTCAAATTAATCATTCAGCAGACGAAAGCAGACGTTTTTATAACGATGATTAGAAGGATGCCATTATTATGGATGATATCCGTATATTAGACTACTAATTGGTTGAATTATTTAATATTAATGGGGGAATGTTTTTGGGTTTAACATACTATATTCTTTTCCTATGGCAGATCAAGGGGTAGTAGGGGATATTATTCATTGCTGGAAAGTCAAAACATGTGCAAAACGGTCATCATTAGATTAATGTTGCCTTCCTCCCTCCAATGCATACTATTTCGTCTTCCCTCTGCTGCTTCGTGACTTGGCATAACGATGTTAAGTCAATGATAAAAAACTCATTGAACGCTGAATGCAGGGACAGTTATAAATATTTGACATTCACGGGTGGTTGCGCTGAACACCAGAGCAAGTCAAATCTAACATGGCTTTCCAACGAAAGCACATCCATTAGAAATGATATCAGTGTTGTTTCCCCGGGAATGTGTAATAGGCTTCGATCCTCTGTCACGTCTGGGAAAGTAAAGTGTCGTGTTTAATGTAAAATAATTATTTCCGCTTGAATATGGCATTGTTGAGGTGAAGGACTGATGGTTAGGGCATTCAATTATTTTATGGGCCACTGATGCATTTTATGACTGATGACCGATTCGCCATTTTTTTAGGAACTGCGTTAGCATTTTTGTAAACTTTTGATTAAATGGATTATATAGTGTTGTCTAATTGTTGTGCACAACATTGTGTGTTAATTGGGTCATCATGATAATTATTGCAATTATTTTCTCAGCATGTTATCTTCTAGGTTAGACAAGTGAATGGCAGCGATTGTTACAATTTTTTTGTTTGTGCATCGAACGGCATGCCTTAGAGCAGTTGTAATTGACATTTTCTCTTTACACCAATGCATTTTTCCCCTAGAAAATGTGATGTTTTATTCATTAAGACGAGTGCATGGATGCAAACTTAAGTATCTAACTTTATATCTGTAACGTTTCAGAACGCGGCAAACGCCCGGACGTCTCTAAAAAGGATGAACGGAAAAAATGCCCCAGTTCGCGAACGAACACTCTTTGCCTCATGAACACGCTATTCTCAAGGGTTCATATATTAGCTTCATCAGTGCGCATTTACTCTCTTATTTGTAATTCTACTTGATCCGGTTGTCATGACGTTGTCGTTGCCATTTCAAGTCTGCCTCCCATATGTTCTTTCCGACTCTCATAATCTCATGGGAGCAATATTTCTACCACAGACCGTAATCCGCATTACAACTTAGTAAGTGATTTTCATGTTTTCGTATGCCATTCTCTGACACGGATATTTTTTCATTAGTGGTACATCCTTTGAGGGACAAAAGCTACCATCTACTTTTGTCCTATGTACCGGTGAAAATTCTCTCGACTTTGCTTTTTGTTGTTTTAATTTACTGCGATATTCTTTTCTGTAGGATAAATTGTTGTGCTAGCCATGCCTTAAAATACGATAACAATGACTAACCCCTATCTGGAGTCGATATTTCTATTTAGTTATTAACACAAGGTGTTATTTTTCAAAGTTTGGTTAAGGTTCATTAAGCCGAAGGTTTGGTTAAGACTCGTTAAGCTCAACCTGATGAATTATACAAACTGGTCAGAGAAATTGTCTGCCCAATGTTGGCTTACGAAGGCCTCACGAGCATTGTGTGTATTTATCTTTAATAAAGTTTAAACCCGCAATAAGGGCAATTAAGTTCCAGGTGGAATTTCTTTCACGAGGAAACTACAAGGACATGAAATATATATGTGTACTACAATCCAAGGCGGTAACACTAGCCCCAAGTCAAATGCATTTTGACGCAAGTTAGGCCAGTTAGTCGATACTCTATAGAAAGACTACCACAGATAGAGAAAGAATAGAGGTAATGTTTTAATCATTTCCTTTGTGTTGTTAAAACTTTGATTTCAAGCCATACAAACAAATTTTGTGAAAACTGGAATATTAACTGTCAGTGTTCAGGGGATGTTTCTGCATCTCAAAATTTCTTATCGTATTGTTTACTTGAAATCGCGCACACATCAAAGCATAATAATAATAATAATAATAATAATAATAATAATAATAATAATAATAATAAACGAACAAATTCTGCCATTCTGATATTGAATTATGAACTTTATCCTAATTGGTAGTATACAACTGGCCTAATCTTCCCAGTCGTTGCTCATAAAAAAGGATATTTAGATCAAAATTAACATATTGAAATATTTCAAAGTTTCCGAGTAAAGAGAAGTCTCATGTGTATTCTAGTACGCAGGTATTATTAAATATAAAACAAAATGACCAGTTACCACCAGCTTAACGGTTTTTTCTCTCTCATTCAAACACCCAACCTCAGAGAGGCCTGCAGTACTGTTTATAAAAATAAATAATTAAACAAATGAGCTATTGAGCTTTGCATGTTGTTCCGTTCTATCTCTCTCCACTCCGGGTTTCAGAGATGTCTGGGAATTCCCGGTAACATCATGGCGATAGCATGACGGCATCTAGTCGCTTACTGTGCGTTATAACACAAACGCGTGGGATGACGGTATTGTTTCTTTAAGTGACCTCCTGGGGCACATTAAAATAATTGGAATTGTGTTATTAATCCAATTGGGGATTCTTGTCCTCAATGACAATGATTAAAAACGTTCTTCTAAACGCGAAACAGAAGGGCAAATAGATATTTCACACGAAGCAGGATCTATTTATAACCGCGAAATGGCACTACTGATGGCGAGTGAAGACCCGCAAATGACCCCCGGTAGGTTAATACTACATGACTGCTTCATACGATTCTTCTTGTATTTGTGTAACGGAAAGATGGCCTGGAAGATTAGACAAAAGAACTTTAATGAAAATAAAAGAGTATAAGGGTATATGTTTAATGGTATGTATGGCAGCCGTTTCCTGAACTGATGTCATACATGCCATTTTAATATCAGGTCATTTAAACACAACCCAATGAAGCTTTTCGTTAACAATGACAATCATGATTATATTGCTTTTCCAACGTTTCCGTAAAGGTAGTATTATGTATGTGTAACGCTCACAGGGGGGAGGGGGGGAGGGGGGGCTCACCTTCTACCTAGCTATCAATGTTGTAGCAGCAGAAGTGCAACAGTGCATGTTATAAGCAGTCTGAAAATTTATTCACTGGTTGCCACTGTCACCGTTGAACATTTTGGTGAGAAATGACATACCGGTAAGACAAGGCCTTTAACACGTGTTCTTTGTTCTTGGACGGATAGGTAAAACACCCAAATGGCATTAGGCGTGTATGCAAATAAAAAATGCAATATTTCTTGAACGCACGATCTACATGTATATCCCGGGATGTGGAGTATGCTGGGAGCAAAATTTCTTTCAGCGAACTGTCCCGCCTCTGTAAAACTGGCTGACACCGCCCAATATATGTACAGTGGCTGCCGTCTTTCTGGGAGTTCAGCTTACGTTCCGATGCAGTTAAATCATTCCTTGCACAGCGTGCTTGTTGAGGCGTTTAGGCATCGCAGATATGTACCAGTGGCAAAATAAATAAGTAGATCAAAAATAAATAAATAAATAAATAAATAAATAAATAAATAAACATTTGTAAGTATCTTCAAAAGAACAGTACGTGTCTCGTGAAGCGATATAGAGTTTCAGAGATTATTGGAAACTTCAACACGACAGTGCCGTTTTTTAAATAATTTATATAATAAATGTACAGATCTGAGAAATAGTAAAATGGTGTAGAAATGTAAACCAGTATTATAAAAGACGTACTATGACTGAAATCCATGTACACATAGTCTGCCAGGAAATGCGACTTCAGTTTATTAGGAGGATGAAGCACAGTTTTTTTTCCATATGTAGTGCAGTAATCTCTTTAACTTTCCACAAAATATCCACAAAAAACTGTCGGGGTGCAGGTCAATGACGTTAACGGACATTTAACTGCGTGTTTCTTCATCACAGTCATTGTCAAAGAATTCTCTTGTATATGTAATTGGTTTTGTTAGACTGGTGCGAAGACAAGCAACAGTTTCAATCCTGTTAAAGTGAAAGTTGACGCATGGGGAGCAGTAAGACTCTAGCAATGACGTCATAAGAAGGCAGGTTTCCAAATTTGCAAAGGAGAATGGAGTAACAGTTGTGAAAAAAAGTGGTTTTAATCCCCTATGCAATCATAAGTATGCACTTCATTTGACGCGGTTTCCTTTTTACGTTATTGCAGCCACAAGTTTGGAAATGAGATGACGAACTGATGATCTATTTGTAAACTGTTGGCAAAGATTTACGTTATATGTGTGGGTATTTTCCTCTTTTACGTTGACACGTGGTCTGTTTTGTGTCTAGTTTTTTCTCTTTCTTTATATATCAGTTGAAACTGTAAGTATGAACTTGCTTTAACACTAAGAGCAAGATAATTAGGTCAAGTTACAGAGAGAGAGAGAGAGAGAGAGAGAGAGAGAGAGAGATGCTGCAATAGACATGAAAGGTAAAATTTGTATCTGTCCTTTCTTCATGGGATCCATTTCCGTGAACCCTATCGATTCCTGGACAACTTTTCTTACTTGTGCTTCACTGCATACATCACAAGAGGAATTAAGCCATGGCATTCTATTAATCAAGATTCAGTACATGTCCTAATAAAGCACTTTACTTACAATCTATGGATTTAAAGATATCTGAAGAAGACATGTTTGCTTTCAAGTACCAGTCTCGTCGACTTACTGGGCGTCAAGTACCTGATGAGGAACGCCGCGGTCAACATTAAGTTAATCATTGCAACTGTAAAGTGTTCTCCTCTGCGGTGTCGTATAGAAAGCAGAGATACAGATAAATTGTTTTAGTACCTTTTCCTCTATGTATCAATATCGGATAACCTTTAAGGTGGAAGCGTTTTTCTTCTTCGAGTTCTGATTTGAAATCTATTTGGAACACTTGTTAGCACGCCTGTTGAGTCAAAGACGATGATGTTCGTGTAAAGTGAGGTCATTGAAACAAAACATGCACTTTTATTTCCACACAGTTTATGCCTGATTGTAGCTGATGAGGGGGGGGGGGGTCGGTTGATGGGGGGACCATCACATGTACATTGCGCCACAGACTTTTAAAATAAAATTTAAATCATGTTATTTTTATCATTTAATATGTTATAATGATATATACATACAATAACTACTATATATTTATGTTCATTTCAGATGATGGAATAGAAAAATCAGTGTCAGTTTTACTAGATGGTAAAGAGACGGAAATGCGGATTTTAGAGCCTCCTGCAGAGCAGGTAAGGCATAAACTTATATTTGCTGTTCACGAATATGTTTTCATTTTCTTTCTTTTATAGTAATAACAAAACTTTTTTTTATGATGATAGAAGTGAAACCTGTAAAGTTCTCACGAGGAATTAAACACCGTGGTTTTTAACAGACCTCTGAAACAGTAAAAATACAAGGAAGAAGCAAGTTTTAAAAACATGGTCCCAAATCTTGTAATCATCATTTTTTTCCGCTGGTACGCGTATTTTCTACATTGCCATCTGCGTCATAAATGACGTCATTTTTTCCACAATATTTCCTCAAGATGAATGTAAATTCGATTCATAAGTGACTTTTTATGCCACATCTTTATCTTCACTTGTTTTTCATTTCAGCAAGAGACAGGTCTTCACGGAGACGCTGACGCAGTAATTATGGTTTACTCTCTAGCAGACCGGGCCTCGTACCAGTACGCCACAGATGTGCTCTTCAAGTTAAGGAACGATTACGTCTCCGACCAGGCTATCATACTTAGTGGGGAATAAAGCCGACATTGTGCGGGCAAGGACCATAACCCAAGAAGGTGAGTTGATAGAATAATAATAATAATAATAATAATAATAATAATAATGGTGGTGATGGTGAAAGTGCGTTCCATTTCTTTCGTGGTCATGTGGGTATAATAATAGAAAATAACACAAGACAGTGTATTTACTTCATAATAATAATAATAATGACATGTTCCACGTGTTTGGTGGTAATCTGGATAAAAAAGGACTACATCACAATAAAGTAGGCCGATACATTAAGGAAGCACAAGTCAGAGGTTCGTGCCAGTGAAATAAGCTGTAAGTTTGCGTCCTAATCAAATGACTAGACACTAGACTTTTAGTGCGCTTTAGATAGAATCTCGCGTCATACATTAAAGGGACGATCACAGTACATCTGTGAAAGCGAAGGACGTTTTGACGTTTTCCAAATACGCTGATAATGCACATTTTTGAACCCGTCATAACCTTCTTTATCTCGGATCTTAGACCCCATTCCCATAAAGACACCATCAATCTAGGTGGATCGTCCCAACTCTGCGAGGACTTTCTCAAAGTGCAATCAATTTAATTGAATAATACGTCTCCTTTCGTTATCAACGTACTCGTATAATCACCTGCAGCTTTTCTGTATTCTACATAAGGCCACACTTTTTTATTTTTATGGATGACATCCTCTTGGGACCCCGAAATCGGTGCGAGAGGGCGAAAAAAAAAAACAGTCCAAAAAAAAAAATGCTGCTTAAGTAAAGGAATGCTGTTATTACACAGCTGGAAACACAAATTTACCACAGAAACACATATTAAACTAACAATATGTCTTTATCAATGCTCTCAAAATATTTAAGCATTGTGAATACTTCGTAGAAAGGTAAAAAAAAAAGTCGTGAATAGAGAGGCCCGAAGCCGGGGGGGGGGGGGGGTAGAAAGAACCACTCCTTTTGCTGGGAAAAGGTCCACTCTGGGTAAAATTTGATCTAGGTACATGAAGTTTTTATGGAAAAAGGTCAACTACGGGCCTGATAGATATGCTGCATATTACCAAATCTATTTAGGTTATTTCATGCATTTTGTTGGTATAACAATCAATAAAACAAATATCAAACAAACAGTGTGTCTTTATTTGTACTCTCAGAATATTAAAGCATTATGAACACTTCACAGAAATCTTTAAAATGATGCTAAGACATGCTTAATACCACCAAATCTATAAAAGGTCATTTCGGTCGATGTCATTTGGTCTACTTCGACTCACAGGAAACAGCCAAACTGTCGGGTGGCCTGACCGACCTTCTGCCCACCAAATATACCTTGTCGACCCTTTTTTCGCTACAAAAAACCTGCTATGTGCTGCTTTGGACAGAATGTCACTGAAATTTTCCGGGCGATAATCGCTGGCCGCCGTCAGCCTTTCGCATAATTGTAAAAAAGTGGAAATCTCCATGCCCAATATCAATGGCATAACAATCCAAAACGACGGCCCCATTCTCTTTATGACTTTACATAATTAATTGTCGTGTAATATGAAAGTAACCCTAGAGATGAATTTAACGGCAAAGCGGCCATATTTCCACGTGGCGATAATACGCATGCGCAGAAAGCTCATTTTCCGGCAAATTCAATAACGACGTTTGCGACAACCGACTTAGTTGGGGGGGGGGGGGGGATTTTTTTTTTTTTTTTTTCGGAGAACGGATGAAAATCGGTGCGCGCGCAGGATGTCATCCATAAAAATAAAAAAAGTGTGGCCTAATGCCAGGAGGATGGGTGTTAATCTTTTAAGCTGATTGCACTGAGCGAGATCCCCGCAAAATCGGGTAGATCTATGTAGGCCTATAGGCCCTACCCATGGTGTTTATGGAATGCACTCCACTCTTTCTTTTCATATTTGTCCACACATTTGTAAATACCCTTTCGTGGCACCATCCAAGATGCCAATGTGACAGGAACGGTAGTCCGCTAGGAACCGTAGTTCGTTCCCATTACTTTGTACAGGTGACATTCACTCTACATACTTACCCCAATACTCCGACTAACCCTAACCTGTAGTAATCATATGAGACCCCAGTCCTAGGACGACCATTCCTGTCACACCGGCAACATATTGCCGTGTTTCTGTTTCAATTGGTGAAACGGGTCAAAAGGTGAAGCGCTATTGTCCGCGTGACAATGATAAGCCAGGGTTTTATAGTTTATACCCGGGCACACCATTATGAAACACTCTCTTGAGATTGAGAGAGCTGTGTGTCAGAGAAATTTGATTTTCCTGGGTTTAAGAACAGTCGAGAAAATAATTAATAACCAAAAGTAATAATTTCTTCATTGTTTTGTGCCCTTAGCCAGAGTCTATCTAATAAACACTGTTCAAGCCTATTGTGGACACAGGTCAACTGAAAACAAGTGTTATGTTATTTCTAAATTGGTTTTGCTTTTGTACAGATGATGAAGATGAACTCACGATCATGTCCTAATGTAGGCGTCGTTTTCGTGTCGATTGTGTCCTAGTGTTTGGTGATACATGTAAATAGGCCTATAGCCCTATGTTATGTCTGGCATAATCTGAAGATGTCTATGAAAATAGTCATCTAAATAACTGTTGCTTCAGGTCTGATATTAACACCATGATATAAGTAATTTCGTTTCTAGAGAGAGACGATAAATGGTCTACCTATGAGATTTGATGTTTCAATATAGGGTCTTGATCACTCATCTTCCGACCTTATTATATTACTGTGTGTGTTGCTTACAATGCATTGGTTGCGGAAATTCGAATCTCATATGGAGAGTTGTTATCCTTTAAGTTTACTATTTTGTTTCTTTATTTTTCATCGTATTCCTGCGTTATTTTGCTAATTTGGATTATTCGTTTCACTCGTATTATGTGAACGTGAATGCCTAACATGTGCTTTAATTCTCATTCTTTGTTTGAAACTACAAGTGGGCGTCTCTAAAAAATATCAAACTACAGTCCTATACAGTGAACTGGTGTGAACCCCTGGGTGATAACAGAAAGTTAAAGACTAATTTCAATTTCTAGAGAATAATCTCCTCTGTTTTATTAGCTCCTTCACAGCAAGCAATCCGCGTGAATCGATACTCTCAGCAAGATTGCTTTCTAAACGTTTCTGAGAGGGGTGATCGGTCTGTAGTTACATTGGAGATAACTTTCAGGTTTATGGTCGGGGAGAAAAAAGGCGAGTCATGCATGTTGAAGTGATTTTCGTGCTCTTTTGATTTAAATTTGATTACTGGGCTGGTCAGAGCTGACTTATCCATTAGAACAAATCTTTTATGACTTTTAATAGATTTACGCACGACCTATCTAAATTTCATATAAACGAAATCCATATCGTTTCCCCCACCTACCGGGGTTACCTGCCCACGTAGCTGCTAGTGCAGTGCATTATTATTTTTACCACTTCATTGTGTGATTCCAGGTCATTACTTACAAGACCAGATGTAATTTTAAAGGGAAAACGGTCATAACAATTCTCCTAAGAACTTATCAGGGGCTGCAGGACAGAGACCATTTCTAACCATGTCGTAAAATATTAAATTCTCTTGTTCTTGTGTGCTTTGAAAAACGATACAGAGTGTACCATGCTTCTGTGAAAAAGTCATTATGCCCTGCTGCTAGCTATAGATGATTATTTCAATTCAATTAAAATTTATTTACGTACTATAGAAAGCTGCTCGTGGCTGTCCTAAGGGAGTTTTACGATCAGTAGAGCTAAGTATAATGAATATAATTTTTATAATGAATATAATTTATCTGTATGTAATTAAGAGCATATAAAAAGCGCCCTGAAGCTAGTGGTATAATATGATTGGCATTGAGATGACAAAAAGGAAAAAAATAAATAAGATAAAATAAAAATAATGAATGACTACACTTTAATCGGTTGTCTCGGGTTTAACAAGAGACGAATGTTGAACTTGCCAATAATCCTTTCAAAAACCTCTTTAATAGTGTTCTAACATTTTGAACTTTTATTATAATACAGAACTAAGTTTTATTTTTTCAAGGGGCACACGCCAGAGCTCTTAAAGGGTGTTAATTATTTACCCCATTTAAGATTAAAGCAACAGCCGTCCAATATAACAAGTAGGCCTATACTTTTTTCGTCCTTGCAGAGGGGCGGGCCACAGCTATGGCGTACGACTGCAAATTCATTGAAACGTCAGCCTTGCTTAACGACCAAGTCGACGAGTTGCTAGTTGCAACACTGCGGCAGATAAGGCTCAAAGAGAAAGAAAGAAAGAAGAAGCGGAAAAAGGAACAAGAAGGATGTGTGACAAAGACGGCGCGAGAAATTATATCTTTGTTTTGGAGGAAGGACAGACAGCTATCAAAATCCTGCGACGATTTGTACGGGATGTATTGATTTAATTGACCTCTGAACGTTTATATATTTTTCTTTTGTCATTTTGTATCATTTATTTCAATTGTAAAGTCATGGATTCCTCTGACATCAAGTTCGATATCTTTTGCAAGACGTTCATCAATGGAGAAGTCTCCATTAAAACTAATGGGTAGCGTTGACGATTTGTGGTTGGCAAAGCTCTGATTTAAGGCCCAATGCATTTATTTATTTATTTTCATCACATAACCAAAGACAAGTGCTCTGTACACTTATGTATTTTTAAATCAAATTGCTCATTCGACTCTATTTGTGACAGCGAAAGAACGTGAAAGGATCACCCGTATGGAGCAATGCGCCTTGGTGCAGTGCGCTGATTGTGTTTGTTGAGATATTTTTGCAGAATGCAACGGTTGCTCTGAGGAGTATTCAACTTACAGGGATTTTTATTTTTTGCGTGCCACAAAGAAGATCATTTCACTGGGTTTTAGTATTTTCTGTATTCCATCATAACCTGATAACCCGAGGAAACAATCAACTGAGATTGTGAAATGATGGGAAATGACCAAGATCACAAGCACTAACAGTGCATTTTTTTTTCTCTTTTTTAATAGTACAGAAATGCATGTTTCTCTTCTTTTAATTCAGATTTTATTTAAATTATGTGTAATTTATCACAGGCATTATATGTACACTGCTAAAAATACCTGCACATGCTTACGTTAACCTCAGCCTTTAAGGCCAATATGTTACATATATGTACAGCAGCAAGACGTAAAGAAATTATTTTTCTAATCGTTGCCAGTTCTTCTCAATTATCAAAATCAATTCTATTTGCAAGTTGTATAAATTTATTGATATAATAACAGTACTATAATTATTATAATTATAATACAATTATAATTGTTTTCAATAATTGCTATTATATATATAGAGAGAGAGATCATCTGAACTTGCTAACAGCCAGACTGTACTACAGATATCATAAGAACCATATTTAGCTTGCTGGTTATTTGGTTGTGGCTTGTTAACTGTCAAAATTTTCTTATTTCAAGAACTACTTGTTAAATAAAATACATTTTATGCTTTTTATGTCAAAGACAGTATTTTTCAATAAATCTAACTAAAAATACATATCTCTTGTCAGTTGACTTATTCAAGAAATACAAGTACATCTGGATAATTTTAAATGAGCAAAAAAATAAACAGGATATATAAATAAGTTCATTTGCAGGCAAAGTTACATAATGACTCAATAATCTCCTTCACAACTTAAAAAAGAAATGCCCTAATACTTATTAGTTTCCCAAAATATGTATAAAAAACAGCCTAATTATCCAATTTTTATTGCTATGTATTATCCAAGTTGCACACTTCCAATTCTCTACAAACAAAGCCAGAAGCACATTTTTGGAGGCTTGTCATCTTGCACTTAAGTCAAATTCTTCGTTGCTTCAGCTTAGATACCATCATGTTTCAGGCAGCGCAATGTCAACTACTTTGTCCCAAATAGAATGGAGACCATGCTGTTGACTTATAGTGTGCAAAATAAGCCACCTGACCAAGATAACAAAAAAATTAAGCATCAATTTAGGAAAAAAATTGCAGTTGTAGTCTCCAAATTCAAGTGGCTGATTACACTAACTTTCCTTTGGCCACAGACTTCATCTTCAGACTAATTAACACTGCTCACATGGACTCTGATTAGCCAGTAGTTTTCAGAGTGACCTAAGGGGTCCCAAAGTGCAGACTACCGGGTAGACACTGAGATTCATATTAAGTCAACAGTTGGTCTTGTCTTGAACTTCCTGTGAGCTCTTTCACTTGCACGGACTTGAAAGTTATTCCCATATATTGTAATTATATAACCTTCCAGCTCAAAAGTGAATACCGAATTTGGTTTGGGAATTGCTGAAACAGAAAAGGACCATTTTTATAACAAATTTTCACATATCACAGGCACAGCATGGTACCAACCATTTAGTCTTGTGGTCTGACTCAGTCTGCCTGAGTGGGAAGACATAGTTTTGACCCTTTCATGGACATAAAGTCCTTCATAAACTGTACCTGCTGTCTTCCCACTTGGTACTCAACACTAAGGGGTTGAAGCATGGGACAATTTCTGGTCTGGCAGCAAAAGATCATAGGATTTACTTGTTAGCTCTGAGTACCTCATACGACAGCCGTGATTCCTCACCAGGGAGGCGATAGCATCAACAGCCACAATGTATCTGGGCAAAAAATGACTAGACATACATTGTAAAATTCCTTTCATGTACAACTTAAACCCAATGGGTTGCCATTATTAATACAGTTATTATTATTATTATTATCATTATAGCATTTTTTTCTGATTAACAAAACATTTATAACAGTTGCACAGCTGTTAAAACTTTTTAACAACTACAAGAAACCAAAACATAACTTTTGTCACAAAGGTAGTTTTCAAACATGATACGTACTGCAAAGATAATATTCTAGCATAACAATCTTGAAATATTTATTTTCATGATAGTGTGTGTGTGTGTGTGTGTGTGTGTGTGTGTGTGTGTGTTTACAGGTGCACATGCATGTTCAGTAACAAAACATATTCTAAAACAAAACATTTCTAATTCATCAACAATATGAGACGTAAAACAGATGTAAAAACCATACATACTCTTAAGTCTATCATCTTTTGTGATCAACTTGAAAGTGTTTTTGGTCTCCTGAATGAGGATGCCAGATGTCCCAACGTAAGATGGACACTTGGACTTTGTCACTGTAAGAACCGCACCGTGAAGATCAGCCCGCAGCAAAAGTTCCTCCATCTGTGATTGGTTACCTGGAGTGATCCTGTGGGAAATGTAAAGGAGCAGATTATTATGAGTTATAAACAATTTGTACACACACTACTACACATGTGCTTGGTAAATAATAATAATAATAATAATAATAATAATAATAATAATAATAATTGAATAAGATTGCCATCCAGTAGGTTGAAGTTGTATAACATAAAATATAAAGAGCATTGCAAATAAAAATAAAACTTTAAAACTACTTTAGATGGGATTAAAAATATGTTTTGCTTTTGGATATCTAAAGGTGCCACATGGAATAAGGAGCATCAGAAACTTTTGGTAATATATTTTGGATGATTGGATTGCTCAATTAAAATGGGATTTAGTTTGTCAGAAGGTTTAGTTATTCTGTAACTTCCCTTTATATAAAATACTCATATTTGTCAGGTTCAAAGCTTCATAATAGTGTAAGACAGGGAAAATGGTCTTCAATGCACAACTTTGGACTGTCTCTAAGAGTTTGTATTGCTATAAGGTTCACCCTCCTTGCCACAATGGGCAGGCATATTCTACAATTGAGTGCACAAAACATCATTTAAAAACAACACTTTCTATTTACACAATACATCATTTAAAAAAATCCCATTTCTACTTTAGTAAAGCCTTTTAAGAGTAATTTCTCAATGAAATCTTAAGTAATCAGAAATATTCACAATATCAACTACTTGTATTCCACAAAGCACATGCATGATTCAAGTGGGGGCAGAGAAATTTTTTAACTGATGTTTATCTCACTTGTCAAAGTTGATCACATCTTTCATATAATCCTTCCAAAGCTGATGTAGTGGTGTGTACATGTCATACCTGAAATGAACAGCAAGTAATGAAGTATTAGAATGATTATATGCAGAAAAAGAACTCTGAAGAATAAAAAGGTTTTTTTTCTAAAATAATAACTTGACAGCAAAGCTGGTGCAAATACTGTATGCAAACATTAAGCCTTGAAAGTACATAAAAAAATATGGACAAAGAGAGAAAAAGTCTTAATTTTAAGACTAAAAATTTTTGTTCTACTTCAATTCAGGATAAATAACTTGTAAGTTAATAGAGCTGAGCAACAGTTTGTTCTCCATATTAAAAAAATCACAAAGTATTTAAGACTTCATATCTCACATAGCATTGTCATTAAAATTATCAATAGTGCATCTAAAATATTTTAAGTATAATAACATTATTTGTTTTGTTCATATCAATTAACAAGAAAATAACATGAAATATTAAAAATTACACATTGTGCATATTCAAGACAAAACAAGGTCTTACTTTTGATGTTCAGGTTGAATTTCAAACAGTTTCAACTCCTTTCTCTCCTTGGCTGAAAGAGTCTTTCTCTTCAACTTCACCTCTTTTCTCTTCCTGGTTCTGGGATTGTCCAACATAAAATGTGCATGCTGTAATGTAATGTCTTCACCTTGCCTCAGTCTCTTCTCTGGAAGGTGCTTTTGGAGGAAGCTCTGCACAAATTCATTTTTCTCTGCCTTGGATACATTCTAAAAAATTCACAGTATATATGTTAATTAAATTTAAGAACACCAACATAAGCATCCAGGATCAAAGACTAACATTTTTTTTTCATTTCATAATATATCAAGTCTCACCCTTGCAAAATGAATGATATAGCATAAACAATTATATAGCCCTGTTATAACAATTATATTCTGACTGACGTAAATATATACAAGGAGAAAATTCATCAATTCTAAATGATATCATTTAGATTATTAGAAGAAACAGAAGAGATGCTGAGACAGTTAAAGAAGTTCAAAAGAAGTAACATACTTACAGCCAGTTGTTACTCCTCTTTCTGTTCAGCCACATATTTAGGGAGCGCAGCATACAGACTCCCTGCAATAATATCATTTAATTACATTTAAAAATGAACTAAATTTTTACTGAAGCTGTGACAAGCTAAACTGACAGCGACAATGATTTTTTTATCTCCCTCAGTGGTGTCATCTCAAAATTGAGAGCATGCCACGTTTCAATTACTTACATGTTACTACTGCACACATTTTCAATTCAATGTCTACATTAAAAATTTCACCAAATAACAACAGAACATTAATATACATGTATATTCGGCCATATATATTTGACATCATTTATAATTCATTCGATGTAAAATCAAGGCAAAACTACGGCCTCTGTCAGAACCTTCTGTTGCTTTTTTCTCCATAACGTATTTTAATTAGAAGAAAATGGTACCACGTCACATTTTGTATGAACTACATGTTTTCATGAAATAAAAGTAGCAGAAATCATCTCCCAGCCTCTGCAGTACTAAACACACCACCATCAAGGTTAAGGTGAAATAGCCTAGACTTCATAAAACAACAATTGCTATTGGCTTATTCAGTTGTGTCAAAGCTGATGATTCGCTGATAAGTAGAGCAAATATGGCGGCGCCCATGAGAGCAACACGTTTATTTATAACAGGTACAAAAAATCCTAAATTGATGAGCACAGTCGTCATTTTCAAGGGGCATTTTTGGTAAAAGAGTATGCTGTTTTCATTGACATTTAAGTGATTACTTGATATTGAATGTGAAAGAAAAGGAAGTCAATAAATCGATGCTCCACGTACCGTACTGGGAATTTTGTTTCAACCAAATACGTTATAAATAAAAACATTACATTATAAAGTGTATTCGACACCTGCGCTAAATAACCTCTTGCGCTTCTATTTAAGTTTTTGTTATATTCACTCAATATTTAGCACGTTTAATGAATATGTGTGATTTGTATAAAACTAGATAGAGAGAGAGGGGAAACATGAACTATAAAGTATAATTTTTTCACAAGAACGTGATATTTCAATATTTACAATTACAGATTGGCGTAGTGTACGGCGGTTCAGTCTATCAGCAGCACTCAGATCACCGCAGGATGAGAAGAAATTTGACGAGAGAATGCTCCAGTACTTGGTGTGCCCTGTCTCCAAAACACCATTAAGGTGTGTATATACTGATGGTATAATATTCAGTACCATATATAACATTATATGTGCCCTATATTACTATAGTATACACTATAGTGTCAGCATGCCACGGCTGTGCACTGTAATATGCTTTGAAACTCAGGGGGCAAGTTGGACACTGCTTACATTAGCATTTATTTGTTTTTTTTTTCTTTTGCTTCACATCTCTTCATCTCAATAAAAGCTAATTTTTGTATTTCACATACAGCACTATTTACAAAAGTTGTTTCATTTATTTTATATATCCAGTTCATAACTATTATTTAAATTTTCAAGCTGTGCTATTTACTCTAAAGTTTATGACAGACAGAAGTGTATTGAAGGACACTTTGCGGATTAAAACTAACTTGTTTAATATAGAGAACAAACTCACTTTTTTGGCAAAAATGGACATTTATTGTCCAAAAAGAAGTGATATTGTACAGATTTCAATTTTCTCAGCAGCTTTGGATAGAATACAAGTTTTGATAATTAAAGAAAATTTGTTGAAATTGTTTGGATTATTTTTATGTACAGACACAGATGTGTCTGTACATATAGCCATCATCTGCGTCTGTCGTCGCCGTCGCCGTCGTCGCTGTCGTCGCCGTCGCCGTCGCCGTGCACTTTTACCGATAACACGATAAGTGGNCGACGTAAGATGGACACTTGGATTTTGTCACTGTAAGAACAGCACCGTGAAGATCAGCCCGCAGCAAAAGTTCCTCCATCTGTGATTGGTTACCTGGAGTGATCCTGTGGGAAATGTAAAGGAGCAGATTATTATGAGTTATAAACAATATGTACACACACTACTTCACATGTGCTTGGTAAATAATAATAATAATAATAATAATAATAATAATAATAACTGAATAAGATTGCCATCCAGTAGGTTGAAGTTGTATAACATAAAATATAAAGAGCATTGCAAACAAAAATAAAAGTTTAAAACTACTTTAGATGGGATTAAAAATATGTTTTGCTTTTGGATATCTAAAGGTGCCACATGGAATAAGGAGCATCAGAAACTTTTGGTAATATATTTTGGATGATTGGATTGCTCAATTAAAATGGGATTTAGTTTGTCAGAAGGTTTAGTTATTCTGTAACTTCCCTTTATATAAAATACTCATATTTGTCAGGTTCAAAGCTTCATAATAGTGTAAGACAGGGAAAATGGTCTTCAATGCACAACTTTGGACTGTCTCTAAGAGTTTGTATTGCTATAAGGTTCACCCTCCTTGCCACAATGGGCAGGCATATTCTACAATTGAGTGCACAAAACATTATTTAAAAACAACACTTTCTATTTACACAATACATCATTAAAAAAAATCCCATTTCTACTTTAGTAAAGCCTTTTAAGAGTAATTTCTCAATGAAATCTAAAGTAATCAGAAATATTCACAATATCAACTACTTGTATTCCACAAAGCACATGCATGATTCAAGTGGGGGCAGAGAAAATTTTTAACTGATGTTTATCTCACTTGTCAAAGTTGATCACATCTTTCATATAATCCTTCCAAAGCTGATGTAGTGGTGTGTACATGTCATACCTGAAATGAACAGCAAGTAATGAAGTATTAGAATGATTATATACAGAAAAAGAACTCTGAAGAATAAAAAGGTTTTTTTTTCTAAAATAATAACTTGACAGCAAAGCTGGTGCAAATATGCAAACATTAAGCCTTGAAAGTACATAAAAAAATATGGACAAAGAGAGAAAAAGTCTTAATTTTAATACTAAAAATTTTGTTCTACTTCAATTCAGGATATATAACTTGTAAGTTAATAGAGCTGAGCAACAGTTTGTTCTCCATATTAAAAAATCACAAAGTATTTAAGACTCCATATCTCACATGGCATTGTCATTAAAATTATCAATAATGCATCTAAAATATTTTAAGTATAATAACATTATTTGTTTTGTTCATATCAATTAACGAGAAAATAACATGAAATATTAAAAATTACACATTGTGCATATTCAAGACAAAACAAGGTCTTACTTTTGATGTTCAGGTTGAATTTCAAACAGTTTCAACTCCTTTCTCTCCTTGGCTGAAAGAGTCTTTCTCTTCAACTTCACCTCTTTTCTCTTCCTGGTTCTGGGATTGTCCAACATAAAATGTGCATGCTGTAATGTAATGTCTTCACCTTGCCTCAGTCTCTTCTCTGGAAGGTGCTTTTGGAGGAAGCTCTGCACAAATTCATTTTTCTCTGCCTTGGATACATTCTAAAAAATTCACAGTATATATGTTAATTAAATTTAAGAACACCAACATAAGCATCCAGGATCAAACACCAACATTTTTTTTTTCATTTCATAATATATCAAGTCTCATCCTTGCCAAATGAATGATATAGCATAAACAATTATATAGCCCTGTTATAACAATTATATTCTGACTGACGTAAATATATACAAGGAGAAAATTCATCAATTCTAAATGAAATCATTTAGATTATTAGAAGAAACAAAAGAGATGCTAAGACAGTTAAAGAAGTTCAAAAGAAGTAACATACTTACAGCCAGTTGTAACTCCTCTTTCTGTTCAGCCACATATTTAGGGAGCGCAGCATACAGACTCCCTGCAATAATACCATTTAATTACATTTAAAAATGAACTAATTTTTTACTGAAGCTGTGACAAGCTAAACTGACAGCGACAATGATTTTTTTTATCTCCCTCAGTGGTGTCATCTCAAAATTGAGAGCATGCCACGTTTCAATTACTTACATGTTACTACTGCACACATTTTCAATTCAATGTCTACATTAAAAATTACACCAAATAACAACAGAAAATTAATATATATTCGGCCATATATATTTGACATCATTTATAATTCATTCGATGTAAAATCAAGGCAAAACTACGGCCTCTGTCAGTACCTTCTGTTGCTTTTTTCTCCATAACCTATTTTAATTAGAAGAAAATGGTACCACGTCACATTTTGTATGAACTACATGTTTTCATGAAATAAAAGTAGCAGAAATCATCTCCCAGCCTCTGCAGTACTCAGCACACCACCATCAAGGTTAAGGTGAAATAGCCTAGACTTTATAAAACAACAATTGCTATTGGCTTATTCAGTTGTGTCAAAGCTGATGATTCGCTGATAAGTAGAGCAAATATGGCGGCGCCCATGAGAGCAACACGTTTATTTGTAACAGGTACAAAAAATCCTAAGTTTATGAGCCCAGTCGTCATTTTCAAGGGGCATTTTTGGTAAAAGAGTATGCTGTTTTCATTGACATTTAAGTAATTACTTGATATTGAATGTGAAAGAAAAGGAAGTCAATAAATCAATGCTCCACGTACCGTACTGGGAATTTTGTTTCAACCAAATACGTTATAAATAAAAACATTACATTATAAAGTGTGTTCGACACCTGCGCTAAATAACCTCTTGCGCTTCTATTTAAGTTTTTGTTATATTCACTCAATATTTAGCACGTTTAATGAATATGTGTGATTTGTATAAAACTAGATAGAGAGAGAGGGGAAACATAAATTTACTATAAAGTATAATTTTTTCACAAGAACGTGATATTTCAATATTTACAATTACAGATTGGCGTAGTGTACGGCGGTTCAGTCTATCAGCAGCACTCAGATCACCGCAGGATGAGAAGAAATTTGACGAGAGAATGCTCCAGTACTTGGTGTGCCCTGTCTCCAAAACACCATTGAGGTGTGTATATTGACCCATTAGAGCCTGCGTCATCAAAACAAACGGCAGCCATACTGGAGGGAGACCGGAATCGTCTGCTGCGCATGAACAAGCCATGTCTGTAGTTCAGTTTTCGTTTTCTGTATTTTCTTTCATATTTAACCAAGCAAAATGATGAATTACTGCAGGGTATTTGATCGAGAGAAGGTAACTAACTTTACAAGCGTTCACAGACTGCCTGCAGTGGTAAAAATCCATGGTGAAGGAACTAAAACCATAAACGGAGGAGAGACGGCGAGGTGGCTTTGAATCAAGACTCTTCGGAAAAGTAAAGGATAAAACTAATTTATTTTATAGCAAAGAATGAAGAGCCAACTGTGCAGCTTTTACCATAAAAGAAAAAACAGTAGAACACCAAAGACCTAGGTGTGTACGTTTGGGGCGCACGTATATATTTAAAGTAGTGCCCAAAAAGTGTGGGTGGAGAGTGTGTTAATTTGTTAAAACGTGTGGAAATACCCAGGCAGGGTTTCGACTTTTATAATGAAGACTCACCTATTGCCTTGGGTGTAATTTGTTATCAGTTACGGTGCTCTCTAGATTTTATCGGCTGTCACCTACCTCTTTAATACCTGGTTAGCATTATTCCCAATTAGTGTCAAGGCTATATTTGTACTGTACACAGCTGAGCTGGGCCAATTAAATCAAATACCTGTATGAAGAGTATTTGGAAGTTAGTGGCTTAATTTTTGATGACAGGTACAAAAGGCAGCTAGATGACACACAAGGTAGAAGCAGCAAAAAATATTCCTACGGTAGATCTTTGTGACCAGCTGAGGAGACAGGATCTGAACATCAGGAGAGTGAAATCCAGTGCATGACAGGAGTTATTTAATTGAAGCGACACTCAGAACTCGGCATTTCATGTTCACTTTTATTCATACAAAATGTGCACTTTTCCTATATGTTTAAGCAAATGGTTGCAGAAATCAATTCATGAACTGAATTATTGTTATTTTACATTGGACGTCATAAATACATAAGTGTGAAAAATGCCTTGCTTCTGTGAATGACTGAATAATAATAAAATCCTAACAATGTTGCTTATATGAATGGTTGCATTCATGGTGAATATTAAACTCTCTCAAACAACAGTCTCGTTATATGTACTTTCTAATGAACCAAAATGAAGTACAAGAATGCTGAAATAATTTAAAAAGTTGATGATGGTATAGAGCAAATGTTCTGCATACTTTACTTCTGTATAAACAAAAGCATCTGAAAATCCCCAATATAGTTAGGCTTTACATTAAAAAAAGAAAACAACAAATACCTGATATTGCAGTTTTAAAGTAAATTTAAAATATATGAATTTTGTTCACTGAATACCTAGCAAAATATTATCAATGCAAATGGTATATTAAATTTTATAAAATCAGTTTGATACAATACTTTTTATGCCAGTAGATGTATTTTGAAAACTTATTTACAACACAACTCACCAGCATTATTTTGATACAAAAGACACGTCTTTTTCATCTTTGACATAGTTTCTATTGCTCCATTGATATCAAGTGTAAAGTCCCATGGCTAATTCCCATTCTCTAAGTCCCACTTAAACTGAGGTTTGAGGATATTTGTAGTGCCTAACAAATGCTTCTGTGAATGACTGAACTAATAATAAAATGCTAACAATGTTGCTTATATGAATGAACAACAGTCTTGTTACATGTACTTTCTAATGAACCAATATGAAGTACAAGAATGCTGAAATAATTTCTGACAGCTTCACGATGTAAAGATAAGTTATAACTAACAGCAATATTTCATGTCATAAGACAATCATACATTCTTCCTTGAGTCCACAAGGGTTTATCCTGATGATCAGCTCAAATTTCTTATATCTATCCTTTATGAAAAAAGTTGCTTCTATTTAAGGTTAAACTTATTATTACACATTAAACTCTCTCAAACTATAACTGTTATTACCCAATGAACAAGAAAAATGAAGTACAAGATAACTGAACTATCTTCTGACAACACGATGTTGGGTGAGTAGCATTTAGTAGGATTTCACTTTTTTAGACTGTCTTGAGTTCATATCGGTCGATCCCGCTGATCAGCTGAAGCCTCAGCTTGTATATATCCTTTTCCCTTTGGTGTCCTTGATCGTGATGTGAAGTTTACTTTATTTTATTTGGTTTACCTATATTTACGCTACTATTCCCCGTCGTTCATTCCCTCCAGCATGGCCGCGGGACTAGTGTTACGGAGCAAATATGACGTCACTGTAATGGGTTAATACTGGTGGTATAATATTCAGTACCATATATAACATTATATGTGCCCTATATTACTATAGTATAGACTATAGTGTCAGCATGCCACGGCTGTGCACTGTAATATGCTTTGAAACTCAGGGGGCAAGTTGGACACTGCTTACATTAGCATTTATTTGTTTTTTTTTTCTTTTGCTTCACATCTCTTCATCTCAATAAAAGCTAATTTTTGTATTTCACATACAGCACTATTTACAAAAGTTGTTTCATTTATTTTATATATCCAGTTCATAACTATTATTAAAATTTTCAAGCTGTGCTGTTTACTCTAAAGTTTATGACAGACAGAAGTGTATTGAAGGACACTTTACGGATTAAAACTAACTTTTTTAATATAGAGAACAAACTCACTTTTTTGGCAAAAATGGACATTTATTGTCCAAAAAGAAGTGATATTGTACAGATTTCAATTTTCTCAGCAGCTTTGGATAGAATACAAGTTTTGATAATTAAAGAAAATTTGTTGAAATTGTTTGGATTATTTTTTTTAAATTATTATTTATGATTTTTTTGCTTTATAAAAGCATAGCTTGCATTTTTTGTTTCGTCTCTTCAGGGAAGGAGGCAACGGTGGAAATAAGGCCTCTTCCTGAGACGGGTTTCCAGTAACAAGACTGATAAAAGCAGTTTTAAATTGACAGCCTTATATTTTCACTGTATATTTTGGACATTTTCATTCCATTTCAGATACGACAAGGAGAACAATGAACTGGTGTGTGACAATATGCACGTGGCGTACCCAATAGTGAACGGGATCCCCAACTTAGTGCCAACTGATGCTCGTAAAATAACAGAAGTCACAAAAGACACATCTACAGACAACAAAAACCAGCCAGAAACATGATGAGAAGAATATAGATCATTTATTTTCACATTTAGTGACTTACAAAGGAGAGAATTTTGTTTGGCAGTTTAAGTGTTTATTATGAATACCAAAAATAATTATAATTCATTCATTCAAGTGTGCTCGTTTTTCTCAAAGAGTGTACGATACTGTTAATATTGCAGATCGAGGTACATGTCACCTTAAAGCAACATAACTGAAATTCTCTAAACATGCTTGGATTTAGAATACTGAAAAGTAGTAAAAAATAACTTCTCTTCTAGTTTAAGAAATAAAGGGACTGAAATGTTCTTAAAACTAAGGCAAGCAATACAAAAGGATTTATCTCATAACCATGTAAGTCTTGTAACAACCAAAACATTACAGGCCAGTCTGTGTGATGTACAAGCAGAGGCAATACATGTTTTAATGAAGATATTCAATAGTAAAATCTGGCTGATAACTATTATACAGAAAATAACATTGCCCACAGTCTAGCTGGAATATTGAAAATTGGAATGTATCCATTTTGGCAAATTTTATCTTCTGCCTGAAGACTCTAAATTTATCATATATTTTCAAAATGACTTTCTCAACTATGGCTGGGTCCAGATTGTTGTCATTTTCACAAGTTAGTATTGCTGTCCTCATCTTCCAGATAGATCCATGTCTCAACAGTTTAGGTTAAATTCATTTATTTAGTGCTCTTGTCTTTTAACTTGCCACACCTAAAATGAAAATAATTTTTAATAATAATGAAACTTTAAATGTTCTATATAAGGCAATTTAACTGATTTTACTATAATATTAAATGAACCAGTTAAATAGATATCCCTTGACTATGATGCTGCTATTGATTATTACACTTGGCATTTATATTTATATATAGATATGGAAACATAAAGTAGCACTAGTGATACCAAACCGCATGATAGTTTTTCTTCCTGTCATTGCTTGCTCTTGCTCTCTCTCTCTCTCTCTCTCTGTCTCTCTCTCTCACACACACACACACACATACACACACACACACACACACAGTCTAGCCCATCATCTGGCCTATATCACATACACACACACACACACACACACACACACACAGGCTGGCCCATCACCTGGCCTCTACCACTCACCTAAACACAATCTTGCAGCGAGATGGACCCAGAGGAGGGTGTGGTTGTCCCCACTGGACACTGGTCACAATCAAACTGACCCTCACTGTCCTGGTAGCTGCCCACAGCACACCTGGCACACACGCCATCATCATAGAACGTACCCCGCGGACACAGAACTGAAAATTAGAACAGAACATGTCTTTAATACATCACTTCTTTACTCTATTTCTCCACAATTCAATTTTGGAGGGGGATTATTGAATAACTGGTTGTATAATTAGAATATAATCTGAAGAGAGAAATAAGATCTTTGAATTCATAATGTGGACAAGACATATCCTCTTTCACTTCCGCATGCAAAACTCTGGAGTGTGGCATAACACAAATAGGTTTGGCATCAGACTTGGCAAAACTACTAGGTAGTCAAACTGGAAAATGAGCAGTTACTTTATAATATATTTTTAACTCTATTATCTACAGATTTCATTGTTTTCTGAGTCTCACAATTACCAAATACAACTACAAGTCATTAAAAAAAANACATATCCTCTTTCACTTCCGCATGCAAAACTCTGGAGTGTGGCATAACACAAATAGGTTTGGCATCAGACTTGGCAAAACTACTAGGTAGTCAAACTGGAAAATGAGCAGTTACTTTATAATATATTTTTAACTCTATTATCTACAGATTTCATTGTTTTCTGAGTCTCACAATTACCAAATACACCTACAAGTCATTAAAAAAATGTTTCATATAAATAAAATACTTCCACTGACCACAAGTATTATTACTGGACACAGATCCTGCTTCACATCCAAAACTACCAGAAATCACCAGAGAGTTGGGCTCATACATCAGAAACTTTCCACCACTGAATCCTAGTCTGAATCCACCAGAGAGAACGTTACTTTGGACCATCTTGGCAGCCGGCTGGAGCCTCTGGAATGCGCCTGTCATCTCTGTCTCACCTATATCAATATCAGCTGAGTATGCAAATGTGGCCACGTAACCTGTTCTGTTGATGTTCAATATACAGGGACCCACGGCAGCCGCACTGAGATCACACTCCAGGGTTTGAATACAGCTGATATTTGCCGTGAGATTTATGATGAGTTCTTGGAATGCTGTCTGAAGGAATGGCTGGAAGCGGTTGGAGCAGTTTCTGAAGGGGTAGAACAGGAACAAGTCCAGAGAGACATTCTTGGGAGGAGTGGTTTCTGGAATAAAAATGAAAGTGGCATGAAGCGAAATAAATGTATGAAAGGACACATCCTTGGGGGGGTAGGGGGGGGGGGGTAGGGGGGGTGATATCTGAAATGAAAGTAAAGGTGACTTTACATGAAAGTGTAAAACATATTTTACTTATTGACAGCCTATGCTTGATGGCAGCCTGTAAAAATTGTTCAGTACTATTTATTGAACAGCCATGCCAAAGATCACAGAAAATCAACACTGAGCTAATGAAGAAAGTATGTCTTATCAGATCTGTGCCCTGAGGTTCAGAGATTACTGGAAACATTGCCTCCACTATTAGCTGCTGCTACTACATGTACATGTACTGATACAGTGCATCACTCTGAGTCTCAGGGTGTAGACAAGGGAAAGTAAAAACCACACTAACTTCCACAGCTTGGCAACAGGGCATTAGGGTTAGACTTAGACTGGTGGTTCCATTTATAGCTGCTATTAGCACTGCAAGTGTACTTCTCCAGGGCTGGTCCACTGAAGTCATACTGAGGCTGACAGGTGGAGATGCACTCATGGAGGTCTCCAGTGGTTGTACAGTTCAGGAAACCATTCACTGGAGGTTTCAGGGGGACACAAGCTGAAAATAGGGAAAAATAAATGTTGAAAAGTATATTTGATTCGTGAAGTACATAGTGCTTAGGAAATTAATATGCATTGAGTATCTATTTCTGTCATAAGGCAAAATGAACAACCAGTTTAATTGTGACAGTGGTATCATGAAACTGGTGAATGACACTTAGTCTCACAAGCCTATCTCCTTTCATTATATTATTTATTACAATATAAAATTAGACTCAGTTTTGGAAACAAACTGAATATTGTTTACACAAAATTTCTGAGTGTCTCGTGTGTTTTGGAGAAGCGCTTGCGTATGTGTTGTTGGCATCATAGATATATGTTTATGCCCTCTCATTACCTGGACATGGGTCAGTGTTACATTGCTCCCTTTCTAAGCTGTTACCACTGCATGGCCTGCCCCCTGGTGAGGGAGGAGGGTTGTCACACTGGCGATTCCTTGTCCTCATTCCACTGCCACAACTCCTGGTGCACTCAGACCACAGTGACCATGGACCCCAGGCACCATGGACTGAAATATATAACATATATCGCACCACTTTAGTATACTGAGACCACAGTGACCATGGACCCCAGGCACCATGGACTGAAATATATAACATATGGCACCACTTTAGTATACTGAGACCACAGTGATCATGCACTGAAAGATATAACATATAGCACCACTTTAGTATACTGAGACCACAGCCAAATTCATTGTGGGTCAATTGTTATTGTTAATGCTTTTTCACCTCATAAAAAAGTTAACTTTACTTCATCGGCTATAAAAAATCTTTGAATCCTAGCCCAAAAAATCCAAATTCTTTGTAATAAAAGCACATAAATGTTTTAATGTGTTAAATGAAGAAAGTGACACGGTGTGCGTTTTACCTATCTCTTCTTGGCAAAACCTCCCAGTAAACCCACTGGGACAGACACAGGTGTAAGCCTCTATACCATCCACACAGCTTCCTCCATTACTGCAGGAGTTATCAATGCAGTCGTCAATGTTAATGTCACATTTGGTGCCTGTGTATCCTCCAGGACAGTGGCACTGGTAGCCTCCTATCTTGTTTTCACAGGTTGCACCATTGAGACATGGGCTGGATGAACATTCATTTACAGCTAGAAATGAAAAGACCCTAATCAGAAAATCTGTTTCATAATTAGCCAACTTGAAGTTGCTTAGTGTGCAGGCAATTCGATTTTACTAAAATGACTGTGACTTTATCTTCTTTCTAATCAAGGAGACTAAGTACATGTAGGAAATTACTTTCATGTAAGCTTACATCATTCATTTACAAAGGGTTCTAAAAATGAACCCATTTTGAAAGTAAAAATGTAAAATTAAAATAACTATCAAACTAATACTATACATCAATATGTTGGAAAGGCCTGAGAGTTGTTTATACAGGCAATTTCTTCATTTATTTACTGTTTCTTCATCCTTTGTCTATTATATTAAATTTTGAACTTTCAATTAATAAACATACTGCATTCAGGCAGACGTTGTCTTCATTACCCTTAGGAATCATGCCAATTCCAGATCACAAGACACTTCATCCACAAATTCCCAAAGTCCCCAAACGTTCCTCTAAGTTACTTACAGTCACACTGTGTTGGTTGTACTATCTCCACTTGGCCTTCAATACCAGTTATCACATCTGCCCACGCCACTAGGTTCCCAATCCTGCTGTCCTCTGATTGACAGTCTATTACCTTGGTGATAACATCAGTGGGCAGGACTGTATCCCATATATGGAGGCGGGAAATGTCACCTTCAAATGCCACGCCTGTCTGGATAGCACGTTCTGGAAGGTAAAATAACGTACCATATCTTTTTGAATATTGGCCAGCAACTTTAAACTTTAATAAATGTCCTCTTGCCTTATATATTTCATGTGCGGTTGTTTGCTAGCCCATGATGACCATCTTTCTTCATATAAATTACATTAAATACAGTACGTATTATTATTATTATTACATAATTAAAAATCAATATTCAATATTTTATTACCATTCAATGAACAAAAACTTTCTGACCTGATAGGTTAATATAGTACCCTAGTTATGGAGTATAAGCTATTTGCCTCTGTCATACGTGAAATTACACAAAATTCTAAGTTGACAACCCATATTATTAAAATAACCCTCAGGCTTTTTATTACACAATGTACATTCTGCAGCATCACAAATTCTTACTTCGTCTCATCTTCAGTGACTCATGTCTCTGTCCAATGACCATGTCCCCCCCTGTGGTAATACTAGAGCCAGGGACATTGGAGTAAGTGGCCACCAGCTGGCCGTCCCTGTAAAGGGTCACTCCCTGGGTTTGGCTGGTCCAGGTCGCAGTGACCTGATGCCACTGACCATCACTGATGTCCAGTCCTGTCTGGACAGTGTGACTGAAAAGAAATAAATTTTACTGACAGTAATTTTAAATATTTCTTTTGGGGAAATATTGAAAATTAAAAATAATGAAGTGATTTTCAAATGTTCAAAAATAAAACTAACCAAGTGCCTATCAATATGAATGTTATTTTAAAACATCGACTAACTCAATATTCACATCACAGTTAGGTCACAAGCTTGAAATACCTGTACCAATATCTATCATATATTAATGGTAATTTCTCACAAAATTGCAATACGCCAAACATTCCAGAGAAATTTAAGATTAAATACAAATGCAAATTTTGTGCGTTAAGAATTCCATGTACCTATTTATCTGTATCTCAATATCACCAGGATTTTTCACCCCAAACCCAGTCCCATCAGCTGCCTTATACACGGCTATCATCCCCTGGGGTTTGTTACTTCGTATCCAAGCTTGAAGTGTCAACTGGGTCAGTGGGGTGAGTCTATGGTCAGCGATATCCCTGACCACGGCATAACTGATGGTGTCTGGCTCTCCCTGCAGGAAGCTCAGGTCAAATTTGGAGGACAGTTCTGGAATTTAAATGAAAAATGATGAATTTCAAATAAAAGATATACAAATACAAAAATATACAAATACTTATATATACAAATATAAGTACCACATTTACAACCATGCACTTTGCAATAATGATAAATTAGCCACAATTTTCTGCTTTCTCTCAAAATAGAATCAACATTGCTAATGGCAACTATATTAATTCAAAATATAGCATATATCAATAATAATAATAATAATAATAATAATAATAATAATAATAATAATAAATTACTCTGTGTACAAAGTTGTCCAGTATAGCCAGGTGCACAGATACAGGTGAAATCATTCAGTTTATCAATACAAGTGCCCCCCTGTCCACAGCTGACTCCAGTACACTCATCTATGTCTACATCACAAGTACGACCCCTGAGATAATAGAGAGAATATTTGAAATAATAAAA
>NW_019775565.1:0-54678 GCF_001039355.2 Lingula anatina | reverse complement strand
ACAGATACAGGTGAAATCATTCAGTTTATCAATACAAGTGCCCCCCTGTCCACAGCTGACTCCAGTACACTCATCTATGTCTACATCACAAGTACGACCCCTGAGATAATAGAGAGAATATTTGAAATAATAAAATGAAAAACAGAAGGCATACAGTGTAACTTACAAGATTTTTTCCTGAGAATTTTTTTCAACAATTTGTATTATAAGAAATATTTCAAAAATTGTTGAGAAAAGTTATGATCTATGAACTTGTGTTATTGGAGTTCTAAGCTTAGAGATCAAACACTGACTTAATTAAGGTCATTTTAATTATGTTTTGGATATGGTTCACCAAAGTTGGTAATTAAGATAAAAAAAATCTTGAAATAAATAGGTAATTAAAATAACTGTTTGTTGTATAAGGGTCTAATGCCCATAGTGCCTTTCAATAAAAACAAACATTTTATAATTCTGCATGATTTTCAAAATGGTATGATTACATCAATCCACAGCTATAACTGTATGATAGAGCCTTAATGAATGCTAAAATAAAACTATGATCCAAGTACACTGAAGGAGTTTACTAAATCAGTCCAGACATGTAAATTATGTAGTAAGAACTGTCAGCTTAGTGTTAGTGTATAAACTGCTGAATCAGATTTGAAATCCTTATTGATAATGAATCCTACAATTAATATCACATACGTGTATCCAGGGAGGCAAGTACACTGGAAGGAGTTCACAAGATCTTGACACCTTCCTCCATTGCCACACGGGTTAGGGACACAGTCATTTATGTCCACTTCACATTGGTCACCTGAGTAGCCAGCAGCACATGTACACTGGACAAAAACGGTCATCGAATTAGTCTTGTTTTCACAGTGTTAACTTTTTATGTGATAACAGAGCATATACTAATGGTGGTAGTGATTGTTGACATGATCTTTTAAATTAAACTTTTCCTTTTTTTATTTCACTTTGTACTCAGTTAAATCTGAAAAACTACGAACTCAGCCAAATTCAATCAAATGTTTTGAAATGTGTTTTTCATCAATGATTAACATTTACAGACACTTTAAAGCACACATTCAAAAAAATGGGGGGGGGATGTCTGAAAAATAAAATAATGCCTTGATCTTTTGAAATTTGCAATAGTTTCATACCTGATATGAGTTAAAGCCATCTATGCATGTAGCCCCATTCTTACAAGGTGAGAATTCCTGACATTCGTCAAGATCTTGGTCACAAACCTTCCCAGTGTATCCTGTAAAAAATGGCAATTGATTAATTCAACCAAAAAACATTGATCAATAATTTAAACCTTGAATAACTAAATATTTCTATGCTACAACAGTTCTACCATGGTGCCTCCATGTTCACTCTTCACTAAGATAACACTCCTTAATGTGTGGTTCATGCTTCTGTATTGTGTCAAATAAAAGAGCAATGATGATGATAGTTTATATCACAATAAAACATTACTTTCAATATTTAGGGAGTACATTTTATGTTCATTGTAGTATACTTATGATGTCACTATCTTAATAAATAAAGTTGTTTCATTCTGACTGATAACATCCATCAGCTTTTATATATCCAAAAGTTCTACTAATTGGTCATAGAAAAAGATTGAAAATGTCTCAGGCAAAGAATAATGTCCTATGTAGAGTAAGAATGTCACATACCTGCAGCACAAATGCAGTCAAAACCATCCACCAAGTCAACACAAGTTCCACCATTACTGCAACGTGATCCTGCACAGTCGTTGATGTTGACCTCGCAGTGTTTACCAGTGAAGCCAGGTGAGCAGACACAACTATAGGTGGCGTTACCATCTTGACATGTAGCACCATGCTTACAAGGTTGTGAGATGCAATCATCAATGTTGACTTCACAATATGCCCCTGTCCAGCCAGCCTTAAAGACGATTTGATATATGCATAATACTTTTTTACTTATGAACCCATGAGAGAGAGAATGAATTGTACATGTACAAAGTACTAAATGTAAATGAAATGATTTGGAGTGTACAAAAGACGTATTGCCTTACTTGCCCAATTTCAACTTCTATGTCACAGTTACACTATTATTTATCATTCTTTGAAAATAATGCCACTGAACATTTTCCAAGAGTTATTTTATATATTAGATGTTGATCCATGCCAAAATTAATGATTCATTAATTCATAAAAAAGATTTGTCTTACCAGCTGTAAAATTTTGTGCTAATTCAAAGATAAAAATACCAGTATATTCAGTATTACAATGCACATCAAAGAAAATTATGCAAGAACATTTCTTTCAGGTGCCAGTAATTTCTAACAACAAACTCTAAAACATATACTTACAGGACAAATACAAGTGAATTTGTTCACTCCATCCAAGCACTTGGCTCCATTCTGACATGGATTTGATTCACACTCATCAATATTAACCTCACATCTCTTCCCGGAGAACCCTTCAGGGCACGTGCACGTGTACCCGTTCACAAGATCTACACACGTGCCATTAAACAAGCATGGATTGGGTTGACAGTCATCAATTTCAACATCACATTGTTGTCCAGTCCATCCAGCAGAGCACATGCACTGATAATGACCGCCATTATCTTCACAACGGTTAGCATGGACGCAAGGAGAGGAGCCACACAGACTTTTCTCCTCGTTACACGTGCGCCCCGTGAATCCAGGTGGGCATTCACAGCGGAATCCATTCACCATGTCGTGGCATGTTGCCCCGGTAACACAAGGTTGTGACAGACAGTCGTCTATATTCTGCTCACAGAGGGCGCCAGTGAAGCCAGGAGGACAGGAGCAAGTAAAAGAGGATGTTCCATCTGTACAAGTTGCATTGTTTTGGCAGGGATTGCTAGCACATTCATCTATATCAATCTGAAAACAATATATATTAAAAATAATAATTATTATTATTTGTACTATGATTATGATTATTATTATATGCACACAATCACTAATCATTCGATCAACATGCAATATGCTTGATAAAAATACACTGGATCCAATCAAAATATTTTAAAATATGTTAAGAAAAAAATTCCAGAGTTTCCACTGTAATACGCTGAATAGAGCAATTAAAGTCTCAATCACCCAGTTACCATGGAAACCTTAGAAACTTACCTGACATTTGTCCCCAGTGAATCCACCTGTGCAGTCACACCTGTATGTGTCCCCTGTCACCACACACTGTCCTCCATTGTAACATGGGTCTGAGTAACAGGGTGTGTACGGCTGATCACATAGCTTACCTGTGAGGAGGGGGGAAATAATGGTGATCTTATCAGCACTATGTACCAACATGTAGATCATCTTATTATTTCACTTGCCCATCATTACCACTGGGACATTATAAAGAGCCAAGCTGCCCATTTTACTTTCTTTTGGTGTAACAGTAAGATTATTTGGCATCTGGTTGGATAGTATATATACCTATTTTTGCTTACATGGTCCCTTATATATAAAAATTCACAGCTACATAATCTGATGTTTTAAAATAAACATCTGTTAAATACAGCATTGGATAACTAAAGATACTAAAGATATAAAACAGTGCTTCACTATTTTATCATTATATTGACTCTTACCACTATACAGACCACTGCAATAACATGTGAAGTCACCATTGCCGTCAGGGACGCATCTTCCTCCATTATCACAAGGGTTGACATCACACACTGCCACCACTTGGCTGCATGTTTTTCCAGTGAATTTCTCTGGGCAGCGGCAGGCGAAATCACTGACGCCATTTTCACAAGTGCCTCCATTTTGACAGGGTGAAACAGAGCAGAAGTTGACTTTTTGTTCACAGCGTCTGCCTAGAATAAATATCAGGCAATTATTGCAACATCCACTAAAAGTGATAAAACGTGAGATCTTTTAAATTGAGACATAAATAAAAACACCAGAAGGGCAATATGATATTAGAAAGAATGGCATGTCATGGTATAAGAAAAAATGGGACATCATGCTCCAACCTCTTCTGACTACCACTCTTGGTCAATAGGAAACAACTGCTATTGTCACACCCACAATGTAATCATGTTCTAAGTTTCTTTCAGTTACAATAACAACTTTATTCTACACTAAATCTATTTTCAGAAAACTTTCAACTGGTGATAATAATAAAAGCAATAAAGGTACTGACATGTTGCATGTTGGAAACTGTGTAATTGGCAACAAAAGCACTGTTTATTATTATTACAATTATTATCATAACATTTAATCTGCATAAATACTAGGCTTGTACGATTCACTTTTAAGCCGTTGCTTAAACAGAAGAGACAGCTTAAGTTTCTTTCACCTTGTTAGTTGTGTCTTGACATTTACATATGATTTGTATATCATAAATAGCAAATTCAAAGGAAGTTTTAGCTATATGTGCAAAACACATTCTACTAGTATATAAGCAGAAGAATATTTTACTTAGTAACCTTATAGAAAAATATTTCAATGTCTTGATTTGATCCACAATTTTGATATCAAATTGGTTACCAGTCACCTGTCTCTTAGGCCAAAATAAATTTCATCTCAGAGTAAGCACATTCTTACCTGTCAGACCAAGAGGACATATACATGCAAAGTCGTTCACTAAATCTATACAGCCAGCGCCACCTGAGCAAGGATTGTCAGCACATTCGTTCACATTGACTTCGCAGTCTACGCCAGCAAATCCAGGCACACATGTGCAAGTATAGTTGTCTGTTCTTGGTTGCCCTGGAAACAAAAGTGCTCACTAAATTCAGCTGATGTATTATAATCTAAACCTTTAATTATTTCATATTATTGCAGGGCCTACATAAACTGCAAATTGTCCTTGAATGTGCTTGTTTCATGTTACATATATCTGCGGTAATACCATATACCATTCATTAGAAAGTAAAACTAATATGTCTGTAGTATATGTATGTTGTCAAGACTTTTGAAGGTAAATGCATAGAAGAATACAACACAAAGTTTTGGTCCAACCTGAGCAGGATCCGCCATGCTGACAAGGATTTGGGTCACAAGGATCTAGGTCATTTTCACAAACCTTCCCAGACTTCCCTGGGGGACAGGAGCACGTAAAGTCTGTGCCAACATCAACACATGTTCCGCCGTTTTTACAGGGTGCTGACTGACAGAGATCTAGGTCATGTTCACAGTAGCGCCCTCTATATCCATTTGGACAAGTACAGGTATAAGAAGCAGTCGTGGAAATGCAGGTTGCACCATTCAAACAGCGCGAACCACGGCAGTTATCTTGTTTGATCTCACAATTCTTTCCCATGTATCCCAGAGGGCAAAGACAAAAATGGCTGCCAATGGTGCTCTGACATGTTCCTCCGTGTTTGCAGGGACTGGACTGACAGTAGTCTGTAGCTGTCTCACACAGGTCACCTTCAAACCCCTCCATGCACTGACATGTGAATTTGTTTAAACCATCTATACAGGTGGCGTTATTCTTACATGGAGAGTTGACACAGTCATCTGTGTTTAAATAACAGTCATCACCTGAAATGTTAATTCAACGTTTACAGTTAACATCCAAAATATGTATATTATATATAAATATATGCATAGACAAATTCATTTTGATAAATTTACAACAGCTATTTTAATGTATCACTTATAAAAACATATACAGTATTACTTAACTAATATCATTACACATATTTTTCTTCTTGTACTGTCAATATAATACTCAGTATCTTAAACCCATATGTTTTAACTACATATGATCTTGGGTTGTAAAACAAGTTGGAAGAAATAGCTATGTGGCCTTAAAACAAGGGATGCGAGCCACTTAAGTTGGAAAACCACAGATAAAAAGAAAAGATTTCCAATTAAAATTGGAAAAAAATTCATTCCTGAGGACCCCAGTACCTTCATATCCAGGTAAGCACCTGCAGGTAAAGCTGTCTACTCCATCCACACATGTCCCGTTGTTAGCACATGGCTGTGACAGGCAGTCGTCAATGTTGGTCTCACAGGTGGCGCCAGTGTAACCTGCTGGACATTGACACAGGAAGCCGACCATCAGGTCTACACAGGTGCCACCACTGTGACAAGGAGACGAGAGACACTCATTGATGGCTAGAATGACAAAATTTTTGTGCAGTTATAACAGTTGTATGGCATTTTAGTATTGTAAGCATAGCAGCAGGTGTATCTTTATTTGAGTATAATAAAAATTATAATTTCTACATGACAAAAGAGCATTTGCTACTGATTCTATCAATGCTCTAACAACTGACATATTATCCTATTACATAATTTTATATAAAAAAATCAAGCAATCCAACTAACGGATGTACATGTACAATCTGTGACTCACCTTTGCAGTCAGATAAATCAACAGCACCATCCTTCTCTGTAACAGCTCCTCTTGGACAAGACATACAGCTGGTGCTGCCATCTTCAGTCTGGTAAGTATTTAAAGGACACAAAGTACAAGGAACAACTCCATTGGAAGAGAAACTGCCTGGTGGACAAATGCCTGGAAAAAATATTACAATATTTATAAAATAAATAATAAAATACCATAATGACAGCAAATATAGAACCTACTATCTTGCAAAATCTTTTAAATTTCAACTTCATAAATATGTAATACAGAAACAGGCAAAAGGGTTATTTCGTAAAATATATAAATTTAAGCTGAGGTGAGTCATCAGTGAAAAAATGATCTGTTCATATACACACACACACACACACACACACACACGCACACGCGCACACACACACATTGACATACTCACTTTTACACTGCGTTGAGCTGGTGGACCCCACATCCACTGTTGTTGTGCCATTTTTACATTTATTGCAGGACTTGGCACTGGACTGGTCTTGATATTCTCCTTTCTTACAGGGTGTACAGGACTCCACTCCAGTCAGAGAGGATGTTCCAGGCGTACAGATAGCTATGATTAAATAATTATCATATATAGTCTTACATAAAATTATTGACTACAATTGGAAAAGTTCACCCTGAATTTCAGAGACTATTGGAAACTAGACAATTGATCAGCATGCCTCTCAGCCATTTCCATGTTTTGAAGCTTTAGTTTCCAGCAATCTCTGAAACTCGGAGACATTTGACTGTGTACCCCTGTACTACTTACGCAAACATTGAGTGGCATTTTTGGATCCCGTCCCACGAGTTGAGTGACCACTCGGACACTGGACACAGTGACGCTGACCAGACTCATTCTGATAGGTCCCCAGTGGACAGGGGTCACACTTGCTGGGGAGGGGGGAAGCCTGGTTAAAACGGGTGCCACTGGGACATGACACTAGAATATAAAACAATTTCTAAGTGAAATGTGAATTAATCAAATATATCTTACACGCTTATATACTTGTCATATATACATTTTATATATAGCCTTTTTTCAATATATGTAATTTGACATTCATTTCTCCATTATGAAACCTTATCTGTCTTTTTACAGTAATGACTCAATCTTTTCAATGGGGACAATAGTAAATTTTACAGATACTGGGGGTTTTCATTTCATAAATTCTTAAAATTTGATGAGATCAAGACAGTACCATAAAATTCTGTCCATCTGTCTGTCTGTCTGTCTGTCTGTCTGTCTGTCTACCCAACCTTTCTTTCAGCCACAAAAACTTTTCTTGACTGTCAATTTATTGAACCAAACATCTATTCATTCATCCACCCTCTCATTCCGCCAATCTATCAACCTTTAATACTGTCACTACATCCAAGATTTACAAATCATTAAAGATATTTTACCACATTTCAGCGCCTGACTCAATGCCAAATCTGGGTTACTACACGTAATCTGTGGTCTTCCCTGCTTGAAGGATTGCCTATCCACCCTGTTAGCAATATTAGCTCGTAAGGTGAGGCGGTCATCTCCATTATTTACCATGCCTCTCAATGCCACAGCCATCTGGTATAGTTTGTACTGGGCCATGTAAGCCTCTCTTTGGGTTGTTCTGTATCCAGCAGTTTTGACCACCATTTGAAGGTCAAAGTTCAATTTGGTCACATAACGGAGTCCAGAACTATCTGCTTGCCGTTTTCGACGGAACATGGACACAGGACCACATGTAACTTGTACATTCTCTGGTTTGCAGTCCTCATTGGGATTGCATTTGCTGCTGAGAATGGAGCCAAGGAGGATCTGAATAAAGTTGTTTTTGATTTGTGTCTGTGTGGAGGGGTCATTGCAATCACCTGTGAAGTAGTGCAGCTCTGATGGCAATCTGGATATGGCATCTCTGGGCTCTGAAATACAAGATTTTTAAAAATTTGTGGACAGTAATAAAGGGTCCTTTAATTAATGCAAGCCAAATGACATGCTGCATTATTTGCTAGAGTGATGATTAGCTTACCTACCATTCAAAATTGAGTACTACTGCTTCAAGATAGTAGTACAAGAATACTTGTTTTTGATGAAAAATGCAAAATAATTAAATATAAAATTAAATATATGTAAAACTAAATAAATACTTTTCTAGATAGTCTTACATTGGACAAAACCAACTGAACACTTTTCCCAGTCAAGTGCACTTCAATTTCAACATTTAAGTATAAACGTTTTACGTACCCACACAGTCAGGCACCTCATCTGTTGGTTTCCATATCCCGTTGGCGCCGCAGGCAAACATAGTAGCCGCGGTGATTCCTCTGGGGATGTCCCACTTCTCGTTACAGGCCATGGAGCAGAACTTCCCCAAACCCCAGTTGTTACACGACAGGGCTCCATTCTTAGGTGGGTCAAGTGGGGCACATCTCTTTGCTACAATGATTTAAAAGAAAAAAATGTTTGAGAAAAATTTCTTGCGATAAAAAATCTTTTAAAAAGTTATGAAAAGATTGAACACTTCACTAAATTGCTCTTTCTATTACTTAAAAGAAATCAAGGGGAAACAGAGGAAACAACTTTTATACAACTAGAACTATTAATAAAGAACAAAGGAAAAAAGGAGAATGTAAGATTTTTTTACTACAGGTACAGTACAATACCACGCAACATATTACTCCATCTGTCATAAAACAAAACCAATGTTTTCTGTGGGGGAGGTGGGGTTTAAAATGGAGGGCATCTTTTGTGTGATATAAAACTTTTATGTCTCCTCCAGCTACTAACACCTCATAAAAATGAACAATATTATAGTATCTTTTGCCAAAAATTAAATAACAACAGCAGAAACAAATCCTACAAACATTTGTTACCAAACAAACGCAAGGCAGAATTAACTGCTGTACTTACGTTCAACAGACACCATAAAAGTACAGAAAGATGTTTTCCCATTCTTGGGGTTGCGAGCACTATACTGTATAGTGTGGTTACCCCAGGTGTAATCTCCACTGTTTATACTGGGGGTTACGATAGGGAGAGAACCGTCAGGGAGAGTGAAGACAGGCATTCTCCATGAGACTGAAGCCTGGTGACCTTTGGCCTGGGACCTCACCCCTGAGGGGCAATAGCTGACTATAGGGGCTATGTCCTCTGAAATAGTATTATTATTATTATTATTATTATTATTATTATTATTATTATTATTATTATTATTAAAATGATAAGTATACTCCATTATGATCTTATTCATTGCTGACACTATAATCTCCATCCTCATATAATTATTGTTATATTATGACTAATAATTTATTTTGTCATCATCACCTACAGTATTATCATTATTATCAATTATTATTTTCATCTTTATCAATCATAATTATCAAAACATTGAACAATACATACAGTACACATAATTACCTTTTTACAATCAAAGTAGTTTAATTAGAGCTGCACTATTACTAGCAGCACCATAGAACCCAATAGCATAGTTATCAATATGATCATCTTTAAAAGAATCTTACAGATATCGATTTTGCTGGCAAAAAGAAGAAATGGTTTAATTGGTGACCTTGGGATTAAGAATTTCAGGGCTGTAAAGATGGAAAAGCATCAACAAAATGGGATTTTATTATTAAATCGTGAAAAAACATGACTCTGCAGTAAGCATTCTGTACCTTGCACAGTGACAGTGAAGCTACATTCAGCACTGTTCCCAGCATCATCAGTAAATGTGTACACTACTTCTGTCGTAGTATTAAAACCATACAGTGGCGCCACCCCAGCTGGTGACACAGTCATCTGAGGAGGTTGTCCTGAGTTGTCCTCTGCTAGCGGGACATCCCAGTCCACCATAGCTGTCAGGGTGGAGGCATTCAGACTGGCTGTTATTGATCCGGGACAGGTCAAAATGCGGGGTGGGGTGACATCTGAAAGGAGAGACAGTATACAGTGATATTTTTACTTATTCTCATGTTTGCAAGTAAATTTTGATATTAATCATAGTGTAGTATGTTATAATATTTGTTGTCAATGACTATAATTCTTGGACCACTGACTCAGATGTATAAAATATAAATATAAAAGCTACAAATAAGAAACCTGGCACCAATAATTAAGATTATTTCTGTGATTATAAAAATTACAGCTGTCTCATCAACTTATATTATTTATGTATTTACAATATTTCAATTTTAACAATAATGGGGGGAAGTGATCACAATTTCAATTAAACTGATAAAATGTAAAAGCTGAGCTCTGACGCAAAGTTTTAAAAGTTTTTTATAGCATTTAAAGAAGAAATTATATCACGAGAGTTCGTGAAAGCGGTAAAATGAAGTGACTGAAGTCAACCAGCCTTACTTTATATCTATTGCAAAATATGTAAAAAAATGAGTTACCTTTGCAGTTGACAACAGAAGTATCTCCACTCCACTGTCCATTAAGTCCACACACAACATCATTCCTTGGCGAGTCCATCTTAAAGCCTTGCTTACAGAAGTACTTACAAACAGTGCCGTGATAGGGGGTGTAGTTACCAGCACAGAACGCGGGGTACACAAATCCATTCACTGGTGGAGTCAGGGCAGGACAGCCAGTTACTGCAAATAGACATATTATATCTTAGTTCTTTTAAAAATATATATGAAAGAATATATTACATCTTATTTTTTTAATATATATAAAAGATGGAAAAATGATATTAGTAAATTAATGAAATATTCGCTGGTCTGATTTTTTCCTTAACATGTAAAAAGGATCATATAAAGGGTAAATTCCCATCCTAATCCCCACTGACATACAATTTCCTATTGAAAACTTGCAATACTTTGACAACGTGGTTGTTCCTCCATGTCCCAGTACATTAAATTCCCACTCAGAGAACAGGTCATGGTACTGGCTCCCTGTAGGCGATATCCCTCCACACACTTCACAGTACAGTTGGTGCCGTAACTGTTTTTGCAAGGTCCATCAAATATTCCATACACAGGGGGTTGAAGGCGAGGACATCTTCGAACTGATAAAAATTAACAGCAAAGGTTCAATATCAAAGAAGAATTCTTTACTAACAGTGTTATTCAATTACTGTTTAAACGCTGGCATTATCCTAAAACATGTTATCTGAGAATTCTTCAAATGTCAGAAAACAAATTGTGACCACTTATTTCTCCACTATAAATGTCCACATATAAAAGTAACTGCCAAAACTGAAACTGCTTCTATCAAATAGAGCTATCAACAGAAAAAAAACTCATGTAGTAACATTTTTTTCAAAATTTTCACTACTTTTTATACCAAAATCTGTGTAGCTACCTAAATCAGATGCCTTTTGATCTTAATAATGCACATACCTTCAACATTGACTGTGAATTCACATATCTGCCTATTTCCAGTTCTATCAACAGCTGTGTACGTCACGCGATGACTGCCAGATGAGAATCGAGATGGAAGATTACTTGTGGTCACAGTTGGTGCTTCTCCTGAGTTATCCACAGCGACTGGTGTCTCCCATGTGACAAGGGCCGAGTCTGTGCCCTTCTCAGCATAAATGAAAATGTCGGATGGACAACGAGTAAATCTTGGTTTTTCAATGTCTGGAAAATTTTGAAATTAATCTTCAAATAAATTTAATTTCTTTTATTTCTCCATTGAAATCAATTGAAAAAACTATAATTACTGATAAATATTGTAACATGATACTGCCAAGTTATGTAACTGAATATGTCAAATCCAAAATATTTAGTACCTAAAATAATAAACTCATATACATCTTAAATAAATACTGAAACATATCACCTTCCAAAATCAAGCTTTAAACCGAGTATAAAAAGACAAAATAATGTTATAACATTACCTTCACATTTTAGATTCTGGATATCTCTGGTCCATTTTCCACTAGCAAGACACGTGACAAAGTCGTGACCAATTGGACGCAGACGATAACCAGATTTCCGACATGAATAAACACAGCTCTGCAGAAACTGTGGCTGAGACAGGCAATTGGCTGGACTAATTTTATAGTCTGAAGTTTCTGTCAAAGCTGGACAAGACTGAACTAGAAAATGATGCACAATTTATTTATTACATTTCTATCTATTCAATAATTATTGTCTTCAGCATTCACTTAATTGCAGACCATCAAGCTAAGAAGTCACTTTTATAATTAATATAAAAATATTTAGTGTCTAATCACGAAAGCGTTCTACTATGTTCTCTCAGAAGACAATGAAGTGCAACTGAAACAATTACTGTATCATTTATCACTGGATGAAAAATGGAAACTCAGAAAAAAATCACCAAATCCGAGAAATGATACTCTCATGAGCATTATCAAATTTCATCCATTAAAAACATCAAAAAAAAATAAAGAAGAACAGAAAAAAGCAAGAAAGTAAAAAAAAAAAAAGAAAAAAAAATCCCACCAACCTTCACACCTGAAGTCTTCTCTCTCCCAGGCTCCGTCCTCCTTACACCTGGCGACAGGGTTACCCACCTCACCGTAACCATAGCGACAGTAAAAACTGCACACAGTCCCAAACTTCTCTGTGGCAGGTGGTTCCCTGATACACCCTGACTTGATGGCATTGTTAGGCACTGTCAGTGCAGGACAGGTGACAACTGACACAGATAACAATGACTGTTAATAACTTATATATATATTATATCAATAATAATAGTAACAATTATATAAATGAAAATTACAATAATAATATTTAATAAAATCACTGTTGTACTACTGTCAACAATTATGGTTATATATATATATAATATATATATATATATATATAAGAAAGGAGAAGAAATCAAAACTTGGTACCTTCCATTAAAAAAATTGAAAATCTTTTAACTGCTACTGTTGCAATCTGGTTGTCTTAATTAAGAGTGTCAATCCTATGTACTTTACAGTAGCAGAATTTCTTTATTATTTTTTAATCTGATTGATAAAAATCCTACATCACATAAAAGAAAAAACAATGTGAATATGAAATTTATAATTATTGAGACTGTGGCTGTTTAAAAATCACATCCAGTACATTTAATTATCATATTATCATTAATTAATCCTATTGACCCACCTTCACACTTGGAATCTGTGCCTGTCCAACTGGTAGTGTCAGTAACAGGAGAGTACTGGCAAGTCCGGACTCGTGACCCAGAAATCTGGTGACCTAGATTACATTTGAAGCTGCAGGTGCCCCCTACTGGTGTAAAACCCTGGCACTGGTCATATTCTCCATGTAGAGGAGGCGGGAGGGGGAGGCATTTACGTACTAAGTGATGAAAATATAGAATATCATAAATGAGCTTTTATTATACTTTCATATGATTGTTTGTTAAATGAACTTGCATGCATTACTTTGATTATATTAAAAACCACAAGTGAACTTGAAATCAGTAAGGTACATGGATATCTATTTCAAGCAATTAACTGCACGGACACTTATCAGAAATCTATTTATTTACAAATCATTAATTAATAATACTGATCAATTATTCTAAAAAAAAATTACAATATTGCTCAATCTGGCTATAACTCTCACAAGTACACTGTTATAAATATATGTAACTGGTGTTTTAGTCCTTTTCAGAATTAACTTTTAATAGATTCAATCTCTCTCACATTGGCGGAAATAGAAATGCTAAGCAAACAAGTTTCAGTATTGTAATTAAAATCTTCTTGAAAAACTGCACCTTCAACCCGTATATACACATCACACTGTGAGGAAAGTCCTGCACCATCAGTAGCGATATAGGTCACTCTGGTTGTTCCTTCTTGAAATACGCTACTTGGTGACTTGTGACCCTTTTGTCTGGAAGGTGATTGGACATTTTCTTAAGTTTTCATTTCTTTTTATTGCTTTTATTATTTATCATTTTTATGTTTGATATTTCAAATAAATGTGAGCTTTGCCAGATATCCAATTGAATGTGACTTAAATGATGCCAAAATATATCACAGATTTAGTTTTAAAGACATATTTTATAAAAAAAGTACATGTAATTTGGACAAACAGAACACTAATATAAATGATATTTTGGCTGTATGCAAAACCTTTTCAATAAAAGCCTTGTTTCAGCTTTCAAATAAAATTCATGATTTTTTATAACAGGTGTCTATAAAATATGACTAAATTACCTGTCTGAAAAATTGACATCATGCTGTGAATCATTATATCAAAACAAAACTTTTCACTTGATCACAACTGCAAACTGCATGGAAAAGGATAAGACATTTAACTAACTTCCACTAATTCCAGTTGTACCAAATAAAACCATGCCACAAGAGGTCAACACAGTACCTTTTCACAGTGACATTATGGGAGTTGTCTGTTGCCGTGGGCTCTGTCCAGGTTACAGTAGCCATGACTTGACCACTTGGTGCAGTGACATCAACATAGCGTGGACATGAGGCAGTAAACTGGGGAGGCTCATTGTCTGAAGACATTAATGATGAAATATTGATTTTACTATCAAAATCACAATTTTTCTATCTGAAAATAATTGAATAAATCTCATCCATTTTTTTTCAGTTTCAAATAAGTCCTAATCCATTACCTGTGCACGCTGTCTTCCTAGCTGTGCTCCAGCTTCCAGAGTCCATGCACTGTGCAGCATAAGATCCATGCTGTATGTACCCGTTATCGCATGTGAAGACACATGTGGTCCCGTAGCGCACTGCCCCTCCCTGCTGGCACAATGGAGGACTGACTGTACCATGCTGAAGAGAAAAGGTTGCCTGGCAGCTGACATCTGAAATGGGGTTTAAGATCATAATCATATCCAGCTGTACAGCAGACATCACCCAAAACTGAAAATTATATAATATGCATCTAATCTATATAAACGTATCTTCACTCTTCTATGACACTGTTATACAATTAAGGCTATCTAACTGTTCATGTGACCTTAAAATAACAAGTTAATATCTTTGTAACTTAGTGTTCTACTAAATAACTACCTTGACATACGAGATGATCCCCGCTCCAAGATCTATCTCCCTGACACATTCTTTTGACCTCTTTCTCTCCCTTGGGTCCACGGTAACCTTGGTTACAGCTAAACAAGCACACGATGTTCACCAAGGATTCGTTGCTTGGGCAACCACTAACAAATCCATTTTGTACGGAAGGTACCTTGCATGTCCGAGCTAAATGTGAACAAATAAATGAAAAAAAGATAAAACTTGCTAAATAACACGTTCATTTAATTCAAGTGAAGACTCTCAAGGTAAAGTTCATGGCAGCATGCACTGTAATTAGGTCTTGAATACATCTTCAAAAATTGTCTAAACATATTTAATTCTACCTACGTTTGCATTTTCCTACCACCCCATCCCAATACCCAACAGTGGTGGTATCTGTGGCGCGTCTGCAGCGGCGTAGAGCTGTCTGGCCAATGAAATCAAAGCCTGGTTTACAGCCCTGTTTGCAAACCGTCCCATAGGTGGCATGACTGCATGTTGCCTGGCCAACCAAGTTTTCTAACTCACCAAAAGGTGGCGATGGTGGAGCCAAGGGAGGACACCTGGTGACTATTAGAAATTAAAAATGTATTACCCTGATAATTGTGTCTTATACAATTGTATCAAAACATCTGAAATTTATTATTTAAAAAATGCTAGAAAGTTTCCTTTCAAGATGTAACTTTCTTAATTTTTCTAATAAATAAATGATCAAGATGTGATGGTAGAGGTTTGCATAGCTATTAAAATGTATAAAGTGGGCTAATGGTATCATTTATTTTTCATTTGCTGCAAGTAAAAGATATTTTCTGTCAAAAGAGAATTGTAACTATAAATACAAAATACAAATAATTTAATAATTACATTAAAATTAAGTGCATCTGATTGTAAAAAAAAAAAAATAATAAAACATCCATTATAGCTAAATTAAATATCAACCTTTAATCTGGATTTTAAAACTGCAAGCGGCTCTCAGTCCGGCACCATCAGTGACCTGGTAGGTGAAGACGTGTTCTCCCTCTGACAACAGCTGGGGTTTTACTCCAGAGATGGACTGTGAATTGATCTCTACCAACACTGCAGGGATACCACTGTCTCCATCTTTAGCCTGAAATGATAAGATTAAATATATAATGTTATGATTCTCTTCTGAAGCCAAACTTAATAAGTTGAAAGTAACCTAAATTAAATGAGAGAGAGAGAGAGAGAGAGAGAGAGAGAGAGAGAGAGAGAAGTATTATGTTTATTTCTGTTTATTTAACTACAATTCTATTAAATATAAGGGGACTGGAAAGACATCTACCCATATAGGTTCCCAGTCCCAGTTGAGCACCACATCTCTCCTGCCAGCCTCTGCAAACAACACGCGGTCTGTGGGACACTCTAACTGGGGCGGGGTGACATCTGGTGGCAGGAAATGAAAGAAATATTAACATTACACTGATCATAAAGCTTAAAAATTCAAAATGGTTGAGGTCACCTTATGAATTTACACCACTGGCTGGGGGTGCGCTAAAAGGTGTTACAGGGGACTGAAAAGATTTTAAAAAGACCTCTATAAATAATGTGAGTCAGATTCCAGAAAAGAACTTAAGACCGATATTTGGTTTTAGCATAAAGACAAAAGTCTCTTGTCCATCTGACCCACAATGACGCAATAGATTAGTAGTCAACCTTCACAAATTAACAGTTACTGTCCTGTACCTTTACACTGTGCTTGGCTGGAATCCCACTTCCCTGTGGCTTGACATGCCTGTGCCATGACCCCAATCCCTGTGTATCCTCTGGCACACTGGAAGGTACACGTGGTGCCATACCTCTGAGGAGATGACACATCCGTCTGATAGCCTTGATATAAACACCTCTGAACTGTGCCATTGCCAGCTATGGTAGGGGCGGGGCACTGAATTGCTGGAAGTAAGGTGTTACATATGAATATATAGTGGATCTGAATCTTCTCTTAGACTAATTAAAAACACACTCACTGAATGCAGGGGAGTTGAACAGAAGATCCCTCAGTGGTTGGATAGTATTGACAGTAGTATTGATAGTATTGACATTTTTTCTCATAGAAAGACAAGAAGTACACACAAAATAATAAATATGTGCATGGAGTAACTAGTACATATTTTGGCTTTCTTTCTCCTTCATGTGCATATAAAATATGGCACAGGTGCAGACTTGTGTGGGATGTCCTACAGTTGTAGATGATTTTAGTGTGCATCAGAAAGTTTGTCTAAATGTCGCAAAAACTGGGGCTTTCAGCTTAAATTCTTTTGTTGGCAAAGATAATAACAGTGATTCAGAATGTTAAAAATTGTGAAGTACCCACTACTGGTAAATGGAACACACTAGCTGGTAAAAGGTTACCAAAATGTCACAAAAATCCAATACTTCTTACGTCTACAATCAAAGGAGCTGTTGCTCCACTGTCCAACTTCTTGACCACTGTCCACACAGGTCACTCTGCGTGGCAGTGTGGGTTGATAGCCCTGGTCACAGTGGAGGGTACATACAGTACCCACTGTCTCCTTGGTGTGAGGACAGCCACTCTTGTAGCCATTCTGTGGTGCAGGCAGCAGAGAGGAGTCACACAGCTTGGCTGAAATTATAGGAGTCACTGTCACTCCATACTACACTTTCTTTTAAATTGTGAAACCTAACTACACTTTCTAAGAAATCCATGTATTGAATAATTGGCATCAGCATGAATATGTGAAATTCATCTTATTCTATAGCATGACCCAGACATGGCTAGTACTTTACTTTATATCTTTAGCTATTAAGACGTTGTTGTGATGTGAAGTCTATTGAACATATTAGGAATTTTGGATTCTGAACACCATCAGAATTTATATATTATATTATATCACTATTTTGGGGTTTAGACTTATATTGTTACAGAGAAGCAGCAGAATTTATCTGACTAGTAAGTCCAATGATCTGTTCTACTTTATACAAGGACCAAGACCAGCATTATATTGTAATTACGGATAAGTATGTACTTATACACTGAAATAATCATAATTATACTGTACCTCTACAAGTTGGCTCTGAGAACTTCCACCTCCCAGTGTTAAGACAGGTGTTAATGGGTTCCCCCAGCATTCTGAACCCGCGATCACACTTAAACCCACACTGAGTCTGGTAGGGTGGACGGCGGGGGCAGTGGGATGTGTTCTGACCATGGGTAGGGGGATACAGGGTCTTGCATGTTCGGACTAAAATATGGTTGAACTTGATAAATTTAAAAATTGTTGTAATATTAAACATTTATCTGGGATTTTTTATTACCCAATAAAAGTTACTGCCATATTTGATTTCCAATTCAAAGATCACCACATGGTTCTTAATTTTCAGTCCCTAAACGTCTTCTACAACAAAGCAATTGACCGTCTGGCCCATTTTAGCAATAACATTTTCTTCTTAAAATAGACGCACAACTGTATCTAAATAGACATGCATACTGACTTATTTTTGGTCAAAGTGGCCTGAAAACTAAATTCTTAAATTCAACAGCAAATTTCATCTTTCAACCAGACTAAATATTATCTGTGAAACCATTCTCTGGTATATCATCATGTATCATGACTGTTACCATGGAGCCAATCACCCACCGTCACATGTGCTGTCCACGCCATCCCAGTACGACTGTGAGCGCCCTCTGGCGTCCATCCTAGCCAGACATCTCCTGGACGATGTCCCCATCAGGTCATAGCCCTGGTCACAAGTGAAGCTGCAGAATTCACCAAACTGTTTGGCAGAACAGTCGTCCACTGTGGCGCCATGTTGGGGAGATGGAATGGCAGGACAGGTGAGAGCTGGAATAGGTGAGGTTTTCCTCAGTGATGTTCCTTTATTAGAGTTTTCTTATGTTTATTTATTACTTTATTCATTTATAAATGTGTTTTCCATGATTGTAATCTGTATCATGATGATAAAAAAGAGACTCAATTCACATATAAATTAAGACTTTAAAACATATTTTGATGTAAGGTCAAGACACATCAGTACAAGACACATTTATTATATTTAGAAACAATTGTACTTTTTAATATATTCAAGACAATTACCCCTTTCATTTCTTCATTTGTTACAATACTGCAGCTCTCACATGAAGGGGAAATTTGTGAGCAACAAAGCCCTTTTATCTTCTTTAATTCTTTTAAAACTTTTAAGCATACCTTTCAAACACTTACACTAGTTTCAACATAAGATTTAAAACAGCAAAAATTCATTAAATAGTTCTCAAATTTAACTTCTAAAGGTGGCTTACAGTTGCATGAAGGCATGCTGTGTGTCCACAGTCCTCTCTGTATGTCGACTTCATCAGCGTCAGGGTTCATATCACACTCAGTCATGTTACTGCCTGTTAAAGCGTAGCCGAGACCACAGCTAAAACTACAGGTGGAGCCATAGTTCAGACCAGTACAATCAATACGTCCCAGAGGAAGGTTGGTAAGTCGTCTGCAGTAGATTACTGAAAAGCAAACATTATGGAAAAATAAGATCAGGATTTTAAATATCTGGTTCATCAATGATGAGCTGCTATGAGTTCTCTAGTTACATTACTATACATTATTTTCTCTATGTATCACTAATAACAATAATTTCAGCCTAAGAAACTTCACTGATGTCAAGTTAATGACATGTCACTAATACTGATTTACAATAATAATTATAATCATAATAAATTTTAATTAGAAAGGGTAAGTTATTATTATTAAAGGCTCAAAAACAAAATGTGAAATATTAAGTAAATTGATAACAAATTAATAATTTGAAATTATAAAAAATAACAGAATATAGCTCATGTCATTACATCATTATATAAATAAATAAATACACAAATAAATAAATATATATACAAACTTAATTAATTAATTAATTAACAAATGGTCATCATGGAAATTTTTATTCTCTGGAGGTATGGGTACTTACCAGCCACACGTACAGAGAAAACACATGATNCAAAAAAAATAAAGAAAAACAGAAAAAAAAGAAAGAAGGTAAAAAAAAGAAAAAATCCCACCAACCTTCACACCTGAAGTTTTCTCTCTCCCAGGCTCCGTCCTCCTTACACCTGGCGACAGGGTTACCCACCTCACCGTAACCATAGCGACAATAAAAACTGCACACCGTCCCAAACTTCTCTGTGGCAGGTGGTTCCCTGATACACCCAGACTTGATGGCATTGTTAGGCACTGTCAGTGCAGGACAGGTGACAACTGACACAGATAACAATGACTGATCAGAACTATATATATATATATATATATATATATATATATATATATATATATATATATATATATATATATATATATATATGTCAAAGGCCCGGACCAAATCTAGTGCTATGCATAAAAAGCCCAGACCCCATGTTTAAAACGCCCTGGCTGGGCCCATTCTTTATGGTGTCTTTGCTTTGTTCACAGCATAATGGGCAAGTTAATTGACCAAGTTAATTGGCCAAGCTGCCAGTTTGTTTGTACATTTAATTATCATATTATCATTAATTATTCCTATTAACCCACCTTCACACTTGGTTTCTGTGCCTGTCCAACTGGTAGTGTCAGTAACAGGAGAGTACTGGCAAGTCCGGACTCTTGACCCAGAAAGCTGGTGACCTAGATTACATTTGAAGCTGCAGGTGCCCCCTACTGGTGTAAAACCCTGGCACTGGTCATATTCTCCATGTAGTGGAGGCGGGAGGGGGAGGCACTTACGCACTGAATGATGAAAATGCACGCGTTACTTTGATTATATTAAAAATCATAAGTGAACTTGAAATCAATAAGTTACATGGATAAATATTTCAAGCAATTTACTGCATGGATACTTATCAGAAATCTATTCATTTACAAACCATTAATTAATAATACTGATCAATTATTCTAAAAAAAATTACAATATTCCTCAATTTGGCTTTAACTCTCACAAGTACACAGTATAAATATATGTAACTGGTGTTTTAGTCCTTTTCAGAATTAACTTTTAATAGATTCAATCTCTCTCACTACTCAAACAAGTTTCAGTATTGTAATAAAAATCTTTTTGAAAGAAAAACTGTACCTTCAACCCGTATATACACATCACACTGTGAGGAGAGTCCCGCACCATCAGTAGCGATATAGGTCACTCTGGTTGTTCCTTCTTGAAATACGCCACCTGGTGACTTGTGACCCTTTTGTCTGGAAGGTGATTGGACATTTTCTTAAGTTTTCATTTCTTTTTATTACTTTTATTATTTATCATTTTCATGTTTGATATTTCAAATGAATGTGAGCTTTGCCAGATATCCAATTGAATGTGACTTAAATGATGCCAAAATATACCGCTGATTCAGTTTTAAAGACATATTTTATAAAAAAGTCTAAGTATGTAAATTGGACAAACAGAACACTACATATATTTTGGCTGTATGCAAAACCTTTTCAGTAATAGGCTTGTTTCAGCTTTCAAATAAAATGCATGATTTTTTATAACAGGTGTCTATAACATATGACTAAATTACCTGTCTGAAAAATTGACATCAAGCTGTGAATCATTATATCAATACACAAAGTATTTCACTTGATCACAACTGCAAACACATGGAAAAGGATAAGACATTTAACTAATTTCCACTAAATTCCAGTTGTACCAAATAAAACCATGCCACAAGAAGTCAACATATATATATATAGTACCTTTTCACAGTGACATTATGGGAGTTGTCTGTTGCCGTGGGCTCCGTCCATGTCACGGAAGCCGTCACTTGACCACTTGGTGCAGTGACATCAACATAGCGTGGACATGAGGCAGTAAACTGGGGAGGCTCATTGTCTGAAGACATTAATGATGAAATATTGATTTTATTATCATAATCACAATTTTTCTATCTGAAAATAATTGAAAAAATCTCAGCCATTTTTTTTTCTATTTCAAATAAGTCCTAATCCATTACCTGTGCATGCTGTCTTCCTGGCTGTGCTCCAGCTTCCAGAGTCCATGCACTGTGCAGCGTAAGATCCATGCTGTATGTACCCATTATCGCACGTGAAGACACACGTGGTCCCGTAGCGCACTGCCCCTCCCTGCTGGCACAATGGAGGACTGACTGTACCATGCTGAAGAGAAAAGGTTGCCTGGCAGCTGACATCTGAAATGGGGTTTAAGATCATAATCATATCCAGCTGTACAGCAGACATCACCCAAAATTGACAATTATATAATATGCATCTAATCTATATATATGTATCTTCACTCTTCTATGACACTGTTATACAATGAAGGCTATCTAACTGTTCATGTGACCTTAAAATAACAAGTTAATATCTTTGTAACTTAGTATTCTACTAAATGACTACCTTGACATACAAGATGATCCCCGCTCCATGATCCATCTCCCTGACACATTCTTTTGACCTCTTTCGCTCCCTTAGGTCCACGGTAACCTTGGTCGCAGCTAAACAAGCACACGCTGTTCACCAATGATTCGTTGCTTGGACAACCACTAACAAATCCATTTTGTACGGAAGGTACCTTGCATGTCCGAGCTAAATGTGAACAAATAAATGAAAAACAGTTAAAACTTATGACACTTGCTACATAATGCAATCATTTAATTGAAGTGTACACTCTCAAGGTAAAGTTCATGGCAGCATGCATTGTAATTAGGTCTTGAAATACCTCTTCAAAAATTGTCTAAACATATTTAATTCTACCTACGTTTACATTTTCCCACCACACCGTCCCAATACCCAACTGTGGTGGTATCTGTGGCGCGTCTGCAGCGGCGTAGAGCTGTCTGGCCAATGAAATCAAAGCCTGGTTTACAGCCCTGTTTGCAAACTGTCCCATAGGTGGCATGACTGCATGTTGCCTGGCCAACCAAGTTTTCTAACTCACCAAAAGGTGGCGATGGTGGAGCCAAGGGAGGACACCTGGTGACTGTTAGAAATTAAAAATGTATTACCCTGATAATTGTGTCTTATACAACTGTATCATAACATCTGAAATTTATTATTTAAAAAATGTTGGAAACATTCCTTCCAAGACGTAACTTTCTTAATTTTCCTAATAAATAAATGATCAAGATTTTTTTCTTCTAGCATCTGAATGTAACATGATGTAAAAGGTTTGCTTTAATTGCTATTAAAATGTATAGAGTGGGCTAATGGTATCATTTATTTTTCATTTGCTGCAAGTAAAAGATATTTTCTGTCAAAAGAGAATTGTAACTATAAATACAAAATACAAATAATTTAATAATTACATTAAAATTAAGTGCATCTGATTGTAAAAAAATAATAATAATAATAAAACATCCATTATAGCTAAATTAAATATCAACCTTTAATCTGGATTTTAAAACTGCAAGCGGCTCTCAGTCCGGCACCATCAGTGACCTGGTAGGTGAAGACGTGGTCTCCCTCTGACAACAGCTGGGGTTTTACTCCAGAGATGGACTGTGAATTGATCTCTACCAACACTGCAGGGATACGACTGTCTCCATCTTTAGCCTGAAATGATAAGATTAAATAGATTATGTTATGAGTCTCTTCTGAAGCCAAACTTAATTATGTTATGAGTCTCTTCTGAAGCCAAACTTAATTTAAGTAACCAAAATTAATTGATAATTGAGAGAGACAGAGAGAGAGAGAGAGAGAGAGAGAGAGTACTATGTACTGTGTTTATTTAATGTTTATTTGATAAACAATTCTATTAAATATAAGGGCAATGGAAAGGCATTTACCCATATAGGTTCCCAGTCCCAGTTCAGCACCACATCTCTCCTACCAGCCTCTGCAAACAACACGCGGTCTGTGGGACACTCTAACTGGGGCGGGGTGACATCTGGTGGCAGGAAATGAAAATGAAATATTAACATTACACTGATCATAAAGCTTAAAAATTCAAAAAGGCTGGGGTCACCTCATGAATTTACACCACTGGCTGGGGGTGTGCTAAAAGGTGTTACAGGGGTCTGAAAAGATTTTAAAAAGACCTAGATATAAATAATGTGAGTCATATTCCAGAAAAGAACTTAAGACCAATATTTGGTTTTAGCATAAAGACAAAAGTCTCTTGTCCATCTGACCCACAATGACGCAATAGATTAGTAGTCAACCTTCACAAATTAACAGTTACTGTCCTGTACCTTTACACTGTGCCTGGCTGGAATCCCACTTCCCTGTGGCTTGACATGCCTGTGCCATGACCCCAATCCCTGTGTATCCTCTGGCACACTGGAAGGTACACGTGGTGCCATACCTCTGAGGAGACGACACATCCGTCTGATAGCCTTGATATAAACACCTCTGAACTGTGCCATTGCCAGCTATGGTAGGGGCGGGGCACTGAATTGCTGGAAGTAAGGTGTTACATATGAATATATAGTGGATCTGAATCTTCTCTTAGACTAATTAAAAACACACTCACTGAATGCAGGGGAGTTGAACAGAAGAACCCTCAGTGGTTGGATAGTATTGACAGTAGTATTGATAGTATTGACATTTTTTCTCATAGAAAGAAAAGAAGTACACACAAAATAATAAATATGTGCATGGAGTAACTAGTACATATTTTGGCTTTCTTTCTCCTTCATGTGCCTATAAAATATGGCACAGGTGCAGACTTGTGTGGGATGTCCTACAGTTGTAGATGATTTTACTGTGCATCAGAAAGTTTGTCTAAATGTTGCAAAAACTGGGGCTTTCAGCTTAAATTCTTTTGTTGGCAAAGATAATAACAGTGATTCAGAATGTTAAAAATTGTCCCCACTACTGGTAAATGGAACACACTAGCTGGTAAAAGGTTACCAAAATGTCACAAAAATCCAATACTTCTTACGTCTACAATCAAAGGAGCTGTTGCTCCACTGTCCAACTTCTTGACCGCTGTCCACACAGGTCACTCTGCGTGGCAGTGTGGGTTGATAGCCCTGGTCACAGTGGAGGGTACATACAGTACCCACCGTCTCCTTGGTGTGAGGACAGCCACTCTTGTAGCCATTCTGTGGTGCAGGCAGCAGAGAGGAGTCACACAGCTTGGCTGAAATTATAGGAGTCACTGTCACTCCATACTACGCTTTTTTCTAATTGTGAAACTGAACTATACTCTGTAAGAACTCCGCGTATTGAATAACTGGCATCAGCATGAATATGTGAAATTCATCTTATTCTATAGCATGACCCAGACATGGCTAATACTTTACTTTATATCTTTAGCTATTAAGATGTCTTTGTGATGTGAAGTGTATTGAACATATTAGGAATTTTGGATTCTGAACACCATCAGAATTTATATATTATATTATATCACTATTTTGGGGTTTGGACTTTAATTGTTACAGAAAAGCAGCAGAATTTCTCTGACTATAATAAGTCCAATGATCTGTTCTACTTTATACAAGGACTAAGACCAGCATTATATTGTAATTATAAGTACGTACTTACATGTATACACTGAAATATTTATACTGTACCTCTACAAGTTGGTTCTGAGAACTTCCACCTCCCAGTGTTAAGACAGGTGTTAATGGGTTCCCCTAGCATTCTGAACCCGCGGTCACACTTAAACCCACACTGGGTCTGGTAGAGTGGACGGCGGGGGCAGTGGGATGTGTTCTGACCATGGGTCGGGGGATACAGGGTCTTGCAGGTTCGGACTAAAATATGGTTGAACTTGATAAATTAAAAAATTACTGTAATATTAAACATCTATCTGGGATTTTTTATTACCCAATAAAAGTTACTGCCATATTTGATTTACAATTCTAATATCACAATATTGTTTTTAATTTTCAGTCCCTAAATGTCTTCTACAACAAAGCAATTGATTGTCTGGCCCAACACAATAACATTTTCTTCTTAAAATAGATGCACAACTGTATCTGAATAAACAACTATGTTGACTTATATTGGGTCAAAATAGCTGAAAAACAACATTCATAAATTAACAGCAACTATCAGTCTAAATATTATCTGTGAAGCCATTCCCTGGTATATCATCATGTATCCTGACTGATACCATGGAGCCAATCACCCACCGTCACATGTGCTGTCCACGCCATCCCAGTACGACTGTGAGCGCCCTCTGGCGTCCATCCTAGCCAGACATCTCCTGGACGATGTCCCCATCAGGTCGTAGCCCTGGTCACAAGTGAAGCTGCAGAATTCACCAAACTGTTTAGCAGAACAGTCATCCACTGTGGCGCCATGTTGGGGAGATGGAATGGCAGGACAGGTGAGAGCTGGAATAGGTGAGGTTTTCCTCAGTGATGTTCCTTTATTAGAGTTTTCTTATGTTTATTTATTACTTTATTCATTTATAAATGTGTTTTCCATGATTGTATTCTGTGTCATGATGATAAAAAAGAGACTTAATTCACATATTAATTAAGACTTTAAAACGTATTTTGATGTAAGGTCAAGACACATCAGTACAAGATACATTTATTCTATTTAGAAACAACTGTACTTTTTAATCTATTCAAGACAATTACCCCTTTCATTTCTTCATTTGTTACAATCAATTGTCTGTATGCTGGTGTTCCAAATAAGAACTGCAGCTCTCACATGAAGGGGAAATTTGTGAGCAACAATGCCCTTTTATCTTCTTTAATTCTTTTAAAACTTTCAAGCATACCTTTCAAACACTTACACTAGTTTCAACATAAGATTTAAAACAGCAAAAATTCATCAAATAGTTCTCAAATTTAACTTTGAAAGGTGGCTTACAGTTGCATGAAGGCATGCTGTGTGTCCACAGTCCTCTCTGTATGTCTACTTCATCAGCATCAGGGTTCATATCACATTCAGTCCTGTTGCTACCTGTTAAAGCGTACCCTAGACCACAGCTAAAACTACAGGTGGAGCCATAGTTCAGACCAGTACAATCAATACGTCCCAGAGGAAGGTTGGTAAGTCGTCTGCAGTAGATTACTGAAAAGCAAATATTATGGAAAAATAAGATCAGGATTTTAAATATCTGGTTCATCAATGATGAGCTGCTATGAGTTCTCTAGTTACATTACTATACATTATTTTCTCTATTGTATCACTAATAACAATAATTTCAGCCTAAGAAACTTCACTGATGTCAAGTTAAGGACATGTCACTAATACTGATTTACAATAATAATTATAATCATAATAAATGTTAATTAGAAAGGGTAAGTTATTATTATTAAAGGCTCAAAAACAAAATGTGAAATATTAAGTAAATTGATAACAAATTAATAATTTGAAATTATAAAAAATAACAGAATATAGCTCATGTCATTACATCATTATATAAATAAATAAATACACAAATAAATAAATATATATACAAACTTAATTAATTAATTAATTAACAAATGGTCATCATGGAAATTTTTATTCTCTGGAGGTATGGGTACTTACCAGCCACACGTACAGAGAAAACACATGATGCCCTGTTCCCCTGAGAGTCAGTGGCCGCATATCTGATGTCATAATATCCCTCATCATATTTACGATTTGGTGGGAAATTCACCGTCATCAGGACTGGCGACACCACCTCCCCTGAGTTATCTGTGGCGTTTATAGATGGCCATGTTATGTAGGCCTTTGTTGTTCCCTTGCCTGGATATTTGGTGATGACCCCCACTGGACACTGTAGCTTAGGAGGCTCAATGTCTAGAAATAAGAGACTTATACCATTATGTTACTCTTCAACAGGTAAACAAGTCAGATGTGGTAGATCAGCAGCATCCCAAATAATGTCTGGGGGAAAAACACACACAAAGCTTCACAATATAACTTAGAGGATTCAGTAACTAGAAATCATAGAATTAGATCTGTTTCAAATATCAATTGTCTGCATGTTTGAAGAGTTGAGTGTAATCAAAAAAATTATTTAAATGATTTATCATAAAGTTAATTTTGAAAATAAGCCATTTTTTAGTCAACAATTAAACATGTAGAGATTTGTAAAAAACCTAAAATCTTTGAACACCACTATAAATGTCCAAGAACTCACAAATAAAAAAAATAAGAAAAGAAAAAATAATCCTTTATCAAATATCCTTTTTGAAATCCACTTGCTGGACAGTTCAGAATACATATGTTTACAGACCAAAAATCCTGATCCTACCTTTACAAGTCCCTTCAGACCCTGTCCATAACATCTGACCGAGAGCATCTACTGTACAAATTCTAATGGTCAGTGCCCCCGTGGTGGGTCCGTACCCCTTCTCACAGCCATAGGCACAGGCAGAGTTGTAGGTGTAGTTCCCTGTACACTGTAACTTTACATTAGGAGGCTCTGTAAGGGACTGACACTGCCGCGCTGTAAGAGAGATTACAATATTAGTTGTAGGTGTAGTTCCATGTACACTGTAAATTCACATTAGGAGGCTCTGTGAGAGACTCACACTGTCGGGCTGTAATAGAGATTACAATATTACAGAAGGCTGTGCTCAGCCCCCCCCCCCCCCCCCCTCTGAAGTGTGCCATAATCAGTTATCTTATACATTATATCAAACAATCAAGGCTTTCTCAGAAAGGGTCAAAAAGTTATATCTCATGGGTAAAAGACTCATTTAATCTCTTTAGAAACAATTCATGTTTTACCCTACTTTCACAAGAAATGATGAAAAATTGGTATGTGACATTACAAGTACTCACTCATAAGTTTAACTAATAATCATTAAAATAATACACAGTCTACATTACCAACACATTCGGTCGGTCCTCCTGTCCATGTGCCTGTGTCATCACCATTCCCTTCACAAGTCTGTTCCTGAGCTCCGCGTACTTCAAATCCTGGCAGACAGGTTATCTTGCATCTGGCGCCACCTATATCTCCTTTGGGACACCACCAGGTGCCATAGTTGGTGGGGCCAAGAGGACCACACCTGGGTACTGTTAAATACATTGTTTATATTTATACAACTCAGTATAATTTAAATAATTATAGCAATATTATACTATGATATATTATCATTATAGAATTCATTATTACCTTTATTAGTATCATTATCACTATTGCCTTCATTATTATGCAAACTATTAAGTCGTTTCAGAAACACAGTTACACTGTACAGCATTTAACACAGTCATTATACAGTGTTTTTTACATTATACATATATATTCATTTTAGCATACCAACTATAAGGTTGCCCAAGTAATCTTGATCTTTTTAAAATAATAACATTACATACATTATTATAAAATATACTGTAGGACTGCAAGTTATTTCAATAATTTTTAGAGTGTCAAACCCCTGTAGATGTGTCTCTTTAATTGTTAACACAGTGAAATAAAACTAGTGGTCTGTTAGCTGTCCATCCTAAAATCCTACCTATGACAGTTATAGAGAAGGTACACTGGTCAGTGTTCCCTGCCGGGTCTGACACAAAGTACGCCTGCTGTGTGGTGCCAGCGGGAAATGCAGAGCCAGGTTTCATACCAATTAACGTCGCAGGAATACCGTCTTTCACTTGGTTGTCTGTAATGGAGGAGACTGTCTTTCATATCATGTGTAACACTCTACTGCTCATATCGTAAAATATCAAAACTCATCCAACACAGATATATGGTACTGTACATGACAGTATTTAAATCTAGCTCAACTCAAGTGAGGATTACTTGATTATGTGTTACAACAGCCAACTTTTTCTTGGCTTTCTAAAAAAATATAATAAAAATAGAGAATGTTCTGCCATATTTGGGCTCATAATATAAGGAATAATGCATAAATATGGACTAACAGAATGCACCCACACACACACATGCACACACACACACACACACGCACACACACACACATACTCACACACACGGCTATAAAATACTGCCAGAAAAAAATTCAATTTCATTTCAAGTTGGCTAAAATTGTTTTACAATTTGACTAAAAATAAAAAAGGTATTCTCCCTTACCTTGTGCTATAGGTGGATCAATCCAGTTTGGAGCATTTGTTTGGTCCACTACAGCTGTGGTCTCCCCTCGGTCAGCAAGAACCACAATATTCTCTGGTGGACATTCTACCACTGGTGGAACCTTGTCTTTAATAAAACAGTTTAATATCAAATAATATATATTAATATAATAAATATATGTGTACTAATGGAGCTTTGTTTTATAAAAGTTGAAATACAAAATATTGATAAAGTGTATGTTATATACATGATATGAAGTAATTCAATAGATTGGAAATATTCTGACAGGTTTCTTTCACTGTTGGACATTTGTCTATAACGGGATAGTTCATGTAAAAATAAAAATAAAATATATATATATATATATATATATATATATATATATATATATATATATATATATATATATATATTATGAATGGTATTCAGTCTTGAAATGTTTTATTAATGTTTTGCCAAAGAAGTGCTGAACTATAAATGTACACTTTGTTGATAACCAATTCACTTCATATGCAGGTCATGTATCTTAATAAAATGGAATAAGATATTTTTTGAAAAAAATTGTACAAAGTTATGGATATTTGATAAAGTTCCATAAATTTATCTTTTCACAAAATTGTTGCTTTTATTCATACCATACCTCGTTCCTCCTTGATTACTTTCACTGACTGTCTGCTGCTCCCCCCGAACAGACCTCCTAGCAGTCCAAGAGCGCCCCCTATAAGCGCACCCCATGGTCCTCCAATTTGGAACCCCGCCATAGCGCCCTGGGCTGCTCCACCCAACGCAGAGCCAAACTTACTTTGTCCAATTGCTAAGTTGGGTAGCAATAAAATTTAGTCTAAATTATGATTCCCACAAAAATCAAAGAAAATTACTCAAAAGTGAAGTGAGTACAATTATTTTAGAATCATCTGGACTACCTTTGACTGCATTGTTCGGTCTGCATATCAACTGATTTGTACAGCTAGAAAAAACTATATAATCCAGTCCAAGATATTACACAAAATGTTTCTGACTTTAAAAAAAAAAGGCAAGTTAAAAACCTACATATGCAATCTTCAAACAAATAACAAAAAAGTAACCAATTTTTGTTCACTATTAATTTACATTGTTTAAAGTTTGGGACTGATTGTGTGCCCCTATAACAACCTACCTGGTACAGACTGCACAATGCTGTTAACAGCACCAAGAGTATCAACAGCTTGGTTTCCTGTTTTGCCATTTCCTGGAAAAAATGACAGGCAGATATGTATTAAATTAACAAAAAAAAGGGCAAATGGGTACTATATATAAAACTTGTATAAATATGTGTAAAAAAAAACCAACTGGTTAATATGAACCTTTTTTAATGTTAGTCCGTAATGATAAAGAAATAATTATTTGTTTTGGCACAATCAATCAAACTTAATCAGTTATGTTATTAAGAATATATCTCGAAAATCCAAAATAATTCAAATTGCCATCTTTATACATCACCTCATGCTTAGAAAAAGAAAAGACAAAAGAAAGAAAGAATGAACAAAAGAAAGGGGGCAGAGAACTTCAAGGAAGAAAATAAGGGAGGGAAAAAACAGGAAAAATCAAAACAGGAGATAGAGAGATGGGGATCGGAGAGAAAGAGAAAGATGGTTAATAAAAATGAAAAGAATCAAGACTACCATACCATTCACAGCCTGATTGATGTTGTTGACAGCTCCTCCCACCTGATCCACCACTTGACTCACCTGGTTTACACCTGACAACATAGAACACAGTGTCACCTGTCAATGTCTTACCTTTATCACTATATAAATATACCCTGTCTCAGCTGCTTGCATTGTTCTGTGTAGCTAACAATGCAAGTGTCAGTTGGTTTTCTAAGAAGTTAAGACCAAGTGTTAGCTGATAAAATATTTTTGAGAAAAATAGCAGCAGTATTTTTAAATGCTAACACCAATAGGATGGTTTGAAATTCAACTAGTGAAAAAAATAAGGTGAATGCCTTTACTAAGGGGTAATTTAAGTACTCACAGTGTAGAGTTTATACATTTCAAGACTCCATTCACTTAATGATCTGAGTCCAGTGCATAACCTTTTATTTGAACCAAGTCCTTTTTGTTTATATATTCAAATGTATAATCAAACCTATTTACTTGTAGTCCCATTCCTTCTTTACTTTTTAAAAAAATCACCTTTTTTATCTATATGTTCATTTATTAATTTATTAATCTATCAACTAGTTAATTTACGTGTCTTTCAGGGCATGTCATAATAAACATTCTTTAAAGTTAATAATAGACAGCTGAAAACTTTGATCATATTATTTCTAAATCTTACCTTCTTGTACTTTATTGATGACATTGCCGGCTCCTTGACTGATACTGTTACCTAGACTTGGGCTAATCTTTCCAACCACTGCTCATAATATAAAAAATGAAAAACTTAAATTAATTCATCAATTTATATATATATATATATTTTTTTTAAAACATTACACACACAGACATCACAAATAAATTCCTGTGTCATCTTGAAACGGGCCTACTACATTAAAAATCGTGAACTAATTGCTTCATTAATTAATGAACTCGTGTCAGATTCCCAGTTAATATCAATTAAGAAGCAGCGATTAATTTTATCAATTAATTGCAATTTAATTTACACAACCGATTTTAAGGATCACGAGTGTTTGAAGTTGTCTGACAACAGTGGGTAATTTTATGGAAACAGTTAGTGATGGTGAGTGTCCACGAACCTCTGATCACTCAGCGTGCCAATTACCCTGCCTGCAGCGAAATTTACGTAGCTGTAATGATATAATGGTTAATATTACCCCGTATACTGACGCACTTTAAGTAGCGATATAGTATCTAAACTGTGCACATACCATTGCCCAACTTCTCTGCCTGACTCTGGGCTTTGTCCAAGGCGCTACTGAAGTCGCTTAAACCGCTCTGGGTCTTGTTAACCACGCTGCTTGCCTGGCCAAGGAAGTCCTTTAAGTCTCGTTTGCGGCGCAGCCGATAGATGGCGAGGAGATCGTGTTGCTTCTGACTCAGTAGATCGTATTTTATTCCCGGGGCTATAAAAAATGAAGGAAACAAAGAATACGAAAGCACCTTGTACCTGTATTGTCGGTTAACGGGATTTCCGGAAAATTTTGGGTAAAAACGGGCCTATGACATAAGAAAATATTAATCATTCTTTTTCTCTTTACCTTTTCCTAAACATTTTGCACTTTACATAGGCCTACATGTATCAGTATCTGTACAGGTACTTGTGTCTTATGCCTTAATGTGGAATGCCTTAATTATATATTGGACATTCGCCCTTTTCTTATTCATTTATTTTGCAAGTGATGAGTAAGTAGAAACTACTGAGATCAACAAAACAATATTTCTAAGAACTGTTGGTTTGGTTATTTCATTAAAACTGATCCATTCTTTGGAAACAAAAGAAAAGCACCTATATCACCCAAGAAGACGGACATGTAATCTTTTAAAGTATTTTTTTAAAAATGATTTTAGTAGCAAAAGTTTTTTTTATCCTTCGAGATTTTTTTTAGTTTTTAGTTTTAACCACGTCTCGTTTTTGTTCCGCTTCCGATAATATAGAACATGATAGTACATGTATTTTCGCCATAGGCCTACCGCGAACGCTATTCAACAGGTAAAATAGATAACAGATTATTATCGCGAACTTAAGAATAAAACAGTGGGAGAGCCTACGACATTTTTTCAAAAAGATAATGTTGCAATCAATTTCAGGGGCGGATTCAGAGATATTTTCTGACAGTATCTTACCAAATTATCTTTGTTGATCCATTGTTCATTTTTGACCGTCTTCCGACCGAAAAAATAAGATACCCGTCAATGTAAACTTGAAAATCTGACCGTCTTCCGGAAGACCCAGAAGACGACCTAAATACGCCCCTGAATTTACAGCCGCAATATACGGGATCCAATTCAGAAATAATTTCTAATTTCTGAATCCCAAATCTCATGAAGGACGAAGGGGGGGGGGGTAGGCTGGGTGCCCTCCAGCCCTGATATTTAAGGCAAGGGTTCTCTAAAAGCATATACGTTCTCTAATTACAACAGAAGTAGAAGATTAACAAACCAATACAAATATTATAATGTGCAGTGATATGCAAGTGATTAGGTTTTCATGTGTTGAGTAGAAAATAAAAATGAGGACATCATCGAAACCGAATGAAGCGATAATGATAGGAAAAGTAAAGACAAGAGCGCTGATATTGTGCCAACACAGGTGAGTATGTAAACACAGGTGAGATTTACCTGTACACGGGTCAAGACCATCCCAGCTAAGATCAGGTAGACAAGTGCGCTCAAACATGTCACCGTTGAGACATCGGAATTGGCACACGGAGCCCGGTTTGAAAGCTTTCCCCTTCAGCATAGCTTGGGAGAATGGCTGTCCATTGCTGGTCAAGCAGTCCGTGGCATAGCCTACCCCACGAGACAGCGGTGGGCAGTGCCCGGCTGATGATTGAACTTAAAAATAAAATGTACAGATCAAAGGTATTTATTATCATAGCTCATAAATGTACAATTCTACAAGTATGCTGATGGTTATACTGCTTTACATAAAAGGAGAATAGAATATAAACAACAAAATATTTGTTTTAATTATTTCTACGGATATTATACCCATTGTGCAGTGGTTATAAAATGAGGAAATTATTTTCTNACGTAGCTGTAATGATATAATGGTTAACATTACCCCGTATACTGACGCACTTTAAGTAGCGATATAGTATCTAAACTGTGCACATACCATTGCCCAACTTCTCTGCCTGACTCTGGGCTTTGTCCAAGGCGCTACTGAAGTCGCTTAAACCGCTCTGGGTCTTGTTAACCACGCTGCTTGCCTGGCCAAGGAAGTCCTTTAAGTCTCGTTTGCGGCGCAGCCGATAGATGGCGAGGAGATCGTGTTGCTTCTGACTCAGTAGATCGTATTTTATTCCCGGGGCTATAAAAAATGAAGGAAACAAAGAATACGAAAGCACCTTGTACCTGTATTGTCGGTTAACGGGATTTCCGGAAAATTTTGGGTAAAAACGGGCCTATGACATAAGAAAATATTAATCATTCTTTTTCTCTTTACCTTTTCCTAAACATTTTGCACTTTACATAGGCCTACATGTATCAGTATCTGTACAGGTACTTGTGTCTTATGCCTTAATGTGGAATGCCTTAATTATATATTGGACATTCGCCCTTTTCTTATTCATTTATTTTGCAAGTGATGAGTAAGTAGAAACTACTGAGATCAACAAAACAATATTTCTAAGAACTGTTGGTTTGGTTATTTCATTAAAACTGATCCATTCTTTGGAAACAAAAGAAAAGCACCTATATCACCCAAGAAGACGGACATGTAATCTTTTAAAGTATTTTTTTAAAAATGATTTTAGTAGCAAAAGTTTTTTTTATCCTTCGAGATTTTTTTTAGTTTTTAGTTTTAACCACGTCTCGTTTTTGTTCCGCTTCCGATAATATAGAACATGATAGTACATGTATTTTCGCCATAGGCCTACCGCGAACGCTATTCAACAGGTAAAATAGATAACAGATTATTATCGCGAACTTAAGAATAAAACAGTGGGAGAGCCTACGACATTTTTTCAAAAAGATAATGTTGCAATCAATTTCAGGGGCGGATTCAGAGATATTTTCTGACAGTATCTTACCAAATTATCTTTGTTGATCCATTGTTCATTTTTGACCGTCTTCCGACCGAAAAAATAAGATACCCGTCAATGTAAACTTGAAAATCTGACCGTCTTCCGGAAGACCCAGAAGACGACCTAAATACGCCCCTGAATTTACAGCCGCAATATACGGGATCCAATTCAGAAATAATTTCTAATTTCTGAATCCCAAATCTCATGAAGGACGAAGGGGGGGGGGGTAGGCTGGGTGCCCTCCAGCCCTGATATTTAAGGCAAGGGTTCTCTAAAAGCATATACGTTCTCTAATTACAACAGAAGTAGAAGATTAACAAACCAATACAAATATTATAATGTGCAGTGATATGCAAGTGATTAGGTTTTCATGTGTTGAGTAGAAAATAAAAATGAGGACATCATCGAAACCGAATGAAGCGATAATGATAGGAAAAGTAAAGACAAGAGCGCTGATATTGTGCCAACACAGGTGAGTATGTAAACACAGGTGAGATTTACCTGTACACGGGTCAAGACCATCCCAGCTAAGATCAGGTAGACAAGTGCGCTCAAACATGTCACCGTTGAGACATCGGAATTGGCACACGGAGCCCGGTTTGAAAGCTTTCCCCTTCAGCATAGCTTGGGAGAATGGCTGTCCATTGCTGGTCAAGCAGTCCGTGGCATAGCCTACCCCACGAGACAGCGGTGGGCAGTGCCCGGCTGATGATTGAACTTAAAAATAAAATGTACAGATCAAAGGTATTTATTATCATAGCTCATAAATGTACAATTCTACAAGTATGCTGATGGTTATACTGCTTTACATAAAAGGAGAATAGAATATAAACAACAAAATATTTGTTTTAATTATTTCTACGGATATTATACCCATTGTGCAGTGGTTATAAAATGAGGAAATTATTTTCTATGCGTTGAGTATTTGGAATTAGAAATACACCATTTTAAGATTTTTCACCGTTGTCACGTGATATTTTACTTTTTATCCGTGCATGTGTGTATAAATGAAACAAATATTAAGCTTACCAAACACAGCATTAAGGGTACAGATGCATAGTATAATAACTGCTCTTCCCATCACTCCAAGGAAGCAGACGCTTACGCGGTTTTCCTTTAAAACCACCGAATAATTAAAATATTTGTATTTTTCGTCTACGAAGAATTTTGAATGTCTCTGCCTTTCAGTTACAATAAAGTAAAATGACTTGATCTATATGTCCTTGACTGCAACAACGTAACCGGATTTAGATCTGTGGAAATTTGTGATTAAGTGGAATGTTTACCGTGTGATGACAGATGATACCTTTTGCATCCTCAAATCTGATTGGCTGAGAAGGTCACCGCACCACACATTACCTCAAGGCGCCATTTCTTCCGCCCAGGAATATAGTTCCTAAGGATTGTTCTCGATAAGTTAGGAGGGATTTGGCATCTCAAAATATTAAAGTCCTGTTGTCTGCTTAGAATCTCGTTATTTATTTTCCTGAGGAGAGAATTGACTGGAACAGGGATGTCCTGCCCTTTACAATAAGCTTTATTATAAGTGTTGGCAATACTCTCAAAAAAAAAAAAAAAAGAAAAAAAAAGAAATACAGTGCCGATTTGTAAAGCTGAAAGTCTGCACTTCTTTGTGTCTGTGGTAAGATTCTATGAGTTAATGTCTATATATTTGAATTAAATGGACTTTTGCTGAAGATGTTTCTCCTTCTTGTGGCAGTGCCTTCAATATCATCACATCCCACTTATATCATGCCCGCACACATCAGTCCTGTCACATTCCGGGTGGACATGTTAAAAATATAGCCGCCATGTAAACGGCAGTCATCACTAGGACTGGATTCCCATACCTAGATTCATCTAACAGGATCGATCTATCTCCGAGGGGTTTCTTGCTAAATTGCTTTCAGCTTAAGTGGCTTAGATGTCTGGGACGCCTACTAATCAAAGCTGTTTAACGATAGTTAATTATCCCCTAGTAGCCTCAGTAGGCGTGCCAGACATCTAAGCCGCTTTAGTGGATTGCAATTTAGCGAAAATCCACTCGGAGATAGATTGATCCACAGTTAGTACGATAGTGTCTGGGAATGGTCCCTAGGGCTCTCACACCCAGGGTGACAATCTCAGGGTGATCTAAACAGAGGATTTTCCTGTATAAAAAGTGCCCTTTTAAGAGTTCTATTAAGTCCAGGGTGACAGTAATCCCGTGCTACATGATGAATATATGATGAAACTAAGGGTAACGAATACAGAAGGAACAAAGTATGGTACGTCCTAAAGACATGTTGCTGTTACTGATCTACAACTCAGAGTAGCTGCAATCATAAAGTAAAGCCGCGAGAGGTCTGAAACTGCAGCCACTTGTGTACATATAGGAGCGTTATCATGAAAGCACTGTTGTCTGGATCACGACAACCATGTAGTACAGAAATGATCGGAAACCCAGGGTAACGTTAATCATGTGCTAATATCGAGAAACAGGAGCCATGACAGGCAAGGTGAACGGCTGGCGTTGATCTATATGTAGAGGAGAGACAGAAATGACAGATGTCGTGACTAAATCGCATGGTGGCGGTAACCTAATGTTAAATCAGGAGATAGACACGGCGGTCACGTTGAACCCCAAGGTGACCGCTAACGTGCCAGGCGTGCGCTGACTATGACAATATATAGGAGCGTCGCCACGCTTTGTTTGGATGTTTCACAGGTGTGACAGGGATAGCTGATCAAGTGAAGAATTCACTGGATCTATCCCCCCCCCCCTTAGCACGGGATCAGTATTCCCCACAGTCTTTTTAAACAACACTTCTTGTATTATAACAAGCAATACGAAACGAAACCAAGCAATTTTCCCAACCCGTGACCTGCATATTAACACAGTGAAACTTTCCTCGTCTGCTGTTTCATATTTATGACTTGTGCCAACACCCCTTTCCTCCCCAGCCCCCACCTCTACTAAGTAAATACCTGGTTTCGCACTTGGACGAATAAATGCATAAAAACGGTTTGTAAAGTCTAAAACGCAGGCGCTCTATAGGAGTTTGTTGATAATTTGCTGAGAGGGATATATTTAGCTCTGGTACTCTCTGGCTGTTGTCAGCAATGGTATGCTGGCAAAATAAAGAGTCACCATCCTCTCCCTGACCCTCAGGGTGCTCGCTAGCATATTCAGGTGTGGATGGTGAGTCACAGTTAGACCTGTCTCACCCAAATCAATTCTTTAATGGCATTTAACTTCAATATTCCGTAATACTATACATTCCTTTTTTTTTTCAATAGGTTCGTTTGAATTTAAAAACAGGTTCGATGACATTGATCCAAGGAAACAAGTGACAGACTTATAGACTTTCTTACATTTGCTTCCTGGTTCACACACACAGCAAACTACTAGCTTTGGTATTAATGTATTAACTTTGAATCAATATATATTTGTATGGACATTTAGTGGACTTTGTCATGAATCGTTATGTAATTTTTAAGCGGTTTGTGTACCTGGACAGAGTATAGGACAACCAAGGCCTGGGGGGGGGGGTCAGATTTTTGTGACTTATTTTTCCTTCCTTACAGTCCATATATCAGTTAAGCATATTTTAATAATAGATTTTAAAAATATGATGTGTTTGCTTGATTAATACACCTGCATGAAGCGGTTTGTCTGGTCTACAGGGTAAGACTCACGTATTATCTTTCAGCAAAGCTATCCATAGTGTCGAATTTACTTTGTGTAAAGCTAGACAAAAATCTGATTAAAACATGTTCATTGGTATTCATATTAGGTTGGTATTCCCTGGTATGATAAAGTATCTATTATATGTCGATAACTCATTTCTTGTATAAAAACACGCCCTCTCTGTATGTCTCTGTCTCCTCTGTGTGTGGGTGGGTGTGAGTGCTCTGATTGTTTATGCCAATTTTCTTTCAGGAATTAAAAACAATCAAGATATAGAATATCTTACAGTGTAATAGGCAATCCAATTCATTTCTGTATTGTAGCCAAAAATGCTAGCGCGCAATTGCGTGACAAGAATACTCACAGTCGCATAGCGCATCCTTGTTTAAAGGAAAAAGACACACCACTATGAGTGGAAGGAACAGAAATGTACGGGCACAACTAGAACCAGGCAAAAAAAAGTGAGGAAGAAAAACACAGTTGCGCCTGAAGCGTGTGCGTCACTGATAGTAGCTATAAATCTCCCCACGCTGCGCTTATATTACGTGACGTTTTCGAATGTTTGCTGATATAATTACATATAGCAAAATGCCGCGGTTTTTTTTTTTTTTTTTTTTTTTTGTGGTTGTTCTGTCAAACCGTGCTATATAGGGTTAGGCTTTTCTTGGAAAGAAAACATTCTATAACCTAGCCCACGATAAATAAAAAACCTAGCTGCTTGAAAGAAATATGATGATCAGACTTTTTCGAACTATTAGTCTATGAACATAAAAGATATAGATAAGAACCTTCTTGAGAGAGATAATATAATGAACAGAATGCTGAGAACCTCTACTGGATTACAAATACAGGAAAAGGCTTTGAGTGATTCATAACTAATCAAAGAAATGTATTACGGTATTTCAACTGTTTAAAAACAATATTTTTGTTCACAGTTTTTTACAGCACCGCTTTGTATGAGGGATATTTATCAGGCCCGTAGCCAGGGGGGGTTCGGGGGGTTCGAAAGAACCGCCCCTTTTGCTGGGAAAAGGTCCACTCTGGGTAAAATTTGATCTAGGTACATAAAGTTTTCATGGGAAAAGGTCCACTTTTTCAGAAAAAGAACCCCCCTTTTGAAATTGCTGGCTACGGGCCTGTTTATACACTACACGTATAAGCAGCAAATACTGATTGTAATCAAAACATTTCACTCCACTCTCCCTCCCTCCCTTCCCACGACCCGCCGGTAGAAATTTTACAGCTGTTCCTTTCTAATCATACGTTTGTAACAACTCTGATAAGCTGTATTAATTTCTCCTACTTAATTAAGACTGCGCTTGGACAGACAGACAAATAGATTCGCTTCTCTCTCAAGTATAAAATTAATCAAGGTCACTAGCGCACAAAATCTCTCCTGTTCTTCGACTATGGGTTTAACGGGGCATGACGTTGATTTTTTCTTTTTTTTTTCTTTTTATTTTCTGCATCAAATAAGGCAAATTTGTTACTGATGGTAAATTTATTTATAAAATTATTCATTTGTTGTTTTAAACATGAAGCCTTAATTTCATTAGTTGTAAAAAAATAAAACGAGATTACACGTGGACATCCATACTGGCGAAAGATGACAACGAATTATAACAATAACAATAATAATGCGTTAAAAAGGAATACGAGATTATCAACACGATCACAAAGTTAAGACAATAGGCTTTATAACATCAAACAGTTGTGGGCTGCAAGGGAGAGGGGAGGGGCACTATTTACATTTTTCAAAATTTATCTCTTGGGGATCTTTTTAAAGTTCCCGCAAAGTCCAGCTATAAAGTACAACAGTCCCCTCCTCCTCCAAACATTTTTATCAGCCTGCTACTCTGAATAGTAATGTTTTGATTTGTCAGTGGCCGTCATATTTCTAATGTATATAACAATCAATGTTTTGCATGATATATATAATGAAGTCTCTTTTTGTTTTTCAATAAATAAACAAACAAACAAATTAAATAAATAAATAAATAAAACAATAAGAGAATCAAGTCGACTATATGTATTATAATTCACTTTAGTCTTTACAGTGGAGTATTCTTTTTATTTGTTCACAATTCAATCGTAGCAGAGTTGTCTTTGTTTGGCTTATGCCTTAGTCACGTGACTCCTCCTCCATCTGTAAGAAAATGATATTTCTTTTAAAATCTAAAAATTATACTAATATATTATGATACAGAAAAAAATTGCACGAAATCTGTATTGAGTGAAAATTTTATACATGATCTTCAATTTAGTGAAATTTATATGCATATTATGTAATCCTAGATCTACTTTACGTTGCCCTAATTTGCATTTTTGTTGTTATTTTCATTTTCATTTAACATGGATCATACAAATTATGTTTCATGCGATTAATACTGAGATTTGTACAAGAATATAGTAAACAAATATTTTGCTGTTTGTTTACAATAAAATAATATAGCTATGGACAGATTAATTTATCAATTAGTATATAACATACATATAATTAAACGCAAATTAAATAAAACAATAATCATAATGATAAAAGATACCTACCCAATGGTAAACGTAGCCACTATGGAGGCAACGAGAAGAATAGCTGAGCTGGTAAAACTAGCAATCACCCAGTCCCTGTCTGCAGCTACGCTTCCGAGGAATACAATATTGTCATAGGTTGTGGGCTCTAGAATATAATATGAAATAACAGATAGTGGTACCTAGGCTATCATAGAGAGGGAGGGTGTGTTATAGGTAAGAGTCTAATCTCGCGCTACCTGTCAGCAATACAAACACGTAAACGCACCAATGCACAAACATACACACAGACATTTATGTACACACACAAATGCACGAACACACAAACGCAGACGCACAAACAAAAATTTCAGTGTTAAAAGACAAACACATAAACATGCAAACGCACATATACATAAACACACGCACGCACACAACAAGTATTTTTCCAAGAAAGTGATCAACTCTATCTTTCCTGGAATATGATTTTGTTCTTCTCAAAACAACCTTAAACATAATTTAAAATCCAATCCACCGACTCATGAATCATTTAGGTTAGGTTTCCCACATGTTACGTTTTTCTTTTTCGCGATACACAAAACTACACATAAATGGCTTTTAATGATACGTTTTTCCAGTTACCCCAAAAAGACACTGGTCTTTATAATGCATCAATGGGGTCTTAACAAATGACGTCAACACTGACCACATTTCCTCTTAGTATATTATATTATATTATACATATATGTAATATATCTTTTCACCTGTTTATTTATATGAACATACCTATACACAGGGAAGCGTTATAGGAGCCTACATCATTGGTGGTCATCTGACCAGGACAGTGGACACACTCTAACTGCCCCTCCTGGTCCTGGTAGCTGGATACTGGACACTCCACACAGTCTGACCGCTGTACGTCATAGTATGTACCCACCGGACACTGGACTGGAAGAGGCAAAGGGAAAGTTTGTGGAACTTATAATGTATATAGCACCTTTTCTCTCCCTCTCTCTCTGTGTGTGTGTGTGTGTGTGTGTGAGAGAGAGAGAGAGAGAGAGAGAGAGAGAGAGCGGGAAAGCGAGAGAAAGAGAATTATGCTTTTGGTTATGGTCCCACTTTCATTTTTTCATAAATTAAAATTAAAGAAATTAAGAAAAATTACATGACTATAAATGTATACCATAACTTGCAAACGTGTGAACTAGCTGTATTCAATTTCTTTTTGTACACAACTAAAATAATTTCTCTTTTTGTTTATTAATTGTGTGAGGTGATCCATTTCGAAATAAGCTTATACGACCAAATTTAACCCTTTATTCTTTATCTTTTTTTGATTGAATGGCTCAAAAATACTTCGTTCAATGTACAAAGTGGCCAATACATTGCATACATTTCTAATAAAATATTATTTCTAATAAAAAGAAGAAAGTGGCATGGAAACCCACCACAGTATGTGTCCCTTTTCACGGCCCCAGGGCGACACTTAAGGGTTGGCGACACTACTGACCGCTTGGGATCTGCTGTCAAACTAGTGCCACTGATGTTTAACGTCAGATTGCCGGACTCCACAAACTCTTGTACAGAACTCGACAGGAGATTCAATTTTTCCTTCAGGGACGTCACGTCTGTATCGTTGCTTATTTTGCTTGTCGCATTAGTAAGAATGACAAAGTCGACGCTTACGCTGCTTCTTGTTCTAGGTGTTGTCTCTCTCTTTCGTCGTCGTCTAAAGTCAAAATCTCCCGGAAAATCCGGGAAACCGGATCCAGTGGCAGTATTACATACAACCGTCACTGATGAGACTTCGCAAGCCCCGTCGTCACAAAGGCCAGCTTGTGCAAAAATACTAAGCTCCAAGAGACTCTGAAAGTCCGCCCTTATTTCAGCAGTGGCAGCCGCCGTCACGCAGTCTCCCTCGTACTCATGGAACTGTATACGCCCGTTGACCTCTCCAAAGTTTGGTAAAAACCGCGCTGCACAGGTGAACGGCAAGAAAGGCAAAGGCGGTAGCCACTGTCCACTATCTATACCACAAGTGTACGCAGGTTGAGGGAAGGCAAACGGCGGAAATTCGTATTGATCATTGCAGTGCAAAGTGCAGAGAGTAGTGAACTTGATGGTGCTGCAGGCCTTGGCGCCATGTATCGGAGGTTGTATGTCGGGGCATCGGCGCGCTGAGGAAGCGAAAATGTGCAGGGCTCGTTATATTAATGATACAGATGCTTATCACTGTATAATATATTACTGCAACTTTTTTACGATGAGCATCTGACGTCAGTTTACAATGCATACAGTAATATTATATTAGTACTGTGCATAATAAAACAGTTAAGTACCGATACTTCCAAGTGGCATTCAATCTAAAAGTCTTCTATAGCAGTGTAAATAACTGATGGTTAATTTTGATATATGAAGAATGTTGAACTTTTAATAAACATATAACCAATCATTTTCATATTAACAAAGGATGGAAAAGTATCATTCAAATGAAATATAACATAGAAATGTCCATTTACTAAAATATCCTACCTACAACAGCGATGCCCATAACACACTTCCCAGTGTTCCCCGCGGCATCACGTGCTGTGCACGTGACCTCGAACCTGCCCAGCGGAAATGACCCCCATTCACGGTCACAGGATGACGTAATCACACCAACGTTATCTTCAAACACTGGTCTCTCAAACTGAACATTTGTCTCACTGCCTCTGGCTTCGAAAATTTGGTTATCCGGACACGCTAGGGGGCGCGGGGCTTCTTGGTCTGTATAAAAAATAGCATGTTCTAAAAATAATGTTTAATGCATATGCGAATGACATACTTGATATCAGTGGACAATAATGGCTATCAATAAGCAAGGAAATCGTATCTCAATGTAAACGTAGCAACCTAAACTACATTAAAATATTAGATACACAGTTGTAATTTATTAAAAAAAGAGGAAAATGGCATTACTTTCTTAAGTTAGATTCAGTAACGCATATTACTAGAATGTTAAGTTTTTAAATTCATTTAGATTATAGGAATTCATTCGGTTCACCTTTTACAGTGATTGTGAAGGAGCAGGTTGACGTCAGTCCATACGAGTCTGTGGCCGTGTAGGTTATTCTATGACTGCCCACGCCTAACCTCACAGTGTCCGATACCACGAACAAAGGAGTGACCGTCAGGGATAACTGCCTGCCTGAAATGGAAAACGGTACGAGTCTAAGATGAACAACTGTCATACACTGCAAATCAATTTGCCTAATATGCTTTAAACTATACGGGTACTTTAGTTCATGATACAGTAGTTGCTTTTATATATAACAGCATTTTCAGCATGCTTTAAATCACGAACAGCTGCATTATAAGCAAGTACATCACTGTAGTGGTAGTAAGGTACTTTTAGCAATTATTTCTCTCACAATTATACATTCGTTGCGGGAACCGAGGTATTTGTAAGTCAACATTTCCATTTGTTCCCAAAATCCTCTATCTTTACCACTGTTAATCCATTACAGGGAATATTTGTAAATATGAACATCTACAAAATATTTTTTTCAATAAATAATAAATAAACAACATAAAAAAGCGGTGCTTGTATTGATCTTTGGCATCTATGTTGTAACCTTACCTTTACTGTCAAAAGCACGTGGCACGCCCCACGTGACCTCTGTGTAGTCTTTATTGACGTACGTGGAGACGATGGTGTCTCGAGGACAGGTATCTTTAAAGTTTGGGGGCGGGATAGCTGTCAAAAATAAAACACGTCTATTTAAACCAATCTACACACACTGGACAAAAGAAGTGTCACCCCCTAACTCAGAGTAATGAAAGTAGGTAGATCTTGGGTACTTATAATGCCTGGTCTACTTATAATGTGACTAATGAGTATAAAACCGCTATACCATGGAATTGTATTGTTGGTCTTGTACATGTACAGCAAATGTTATTCCTGTCTTCCTCCAGTATGGCAAGATACAGGTAATTAACTAACGGTTATAGGTGCAAGTTATTAACCTGAAGAGGCGGAATATGAGCAATGTCAGAATATCGATACAATTGAATTGTTCAGTCAGAACCGTGCAGAGGGTCTGGTCTCGGTATAGAAACACTGGATCGAGAGACAAATTGCCTCTGATGGGTCGTCCAAGAAAAAATACTGGCCGTGAAGACCGACGACTGATTTTGATGTCTAGGCTGTCAAAGTTCGACACTGCTTGTCAGTTGACAACACAGTGGAACAATTTCACACAAGAATGTGTCTGTGGAAATTGCTAGGCGTCGGTTACATGCTCAGAGAGTGTAAAGCAGGGTAGCAAGACTGAAACCTCTTATATCGTTACAAAACAGGCAACGTAGAGTAAACTAGGGTCAACAGGATCTGGAACTGGATAGTTCATGACAATTGGTCCTATATATTTTTTCTGATGAGTGTCGCTTTGGTCTGACCTCTGATGACAGACGGGTACTATGCTGGGAAACTGCTGGTAAAGCATTTGTACCACATGCACTGAATTTTCGAACCCGGAGCAGCATATTCATCATGGTGTGGGGCTGCATCAGCATCCATGGCTTGGGCGAATTGATAGTGGTAAATGGAAACATGAATCACTAGAAATATATCGATGTTTTGGAGTCAGGCTTGCTACCATCTATTACTAACATGTTTGGTGACAGGAATTATCCATTTGTGCACCAGGATGACAATGCTCCTTGTCACAGGCCCAGAGCAGTTGATGATTGGTTTGACCAACAGGACATTCGCAGGGTGATGTGGCCTGCCCAGAGTCCGGATACAAACATAATAGAAAATGTGTGGAATGATGTGTCAAAACTTTTTACAAATGCCCGTCTAACCAGCAGAGAAACTCTGTTATATTCAGTGTTTCATGCTTGGGCCAGCATAAGCCCTGAACGCATCAGACAATTAAATGAATCCTTGCTTCGTAGACTGGCACCTATTATTAGGTCACGTGGCTATGCCACTAAGTACTAATTTTGGACTTGAAACTACATATTTTGGTAGAATGTATATTTTGTTCTCATTTTGTGATTTTTTGTGAAATTTGACGTTAATAAAATGATACCAGGGCATATCATTCCACAGTCATTTATCTCCCCCATAGTATTGGCTCAGTAGGGGTGACACTTCTTTTGTCCAGTGTGTGTAGTCTCTACCCATTCAAATAGTGGGTTGAACACCTACTTAAAGCTAAGATCTAATAAACAGATCTGTTTATTAGATCTTAGCTTAAAGTAATACAACTATGTCACCATCATGTTCCAAGGAAAGGCCTATTTATACAGGGCACAGCAAAACCCAGCTATTTGGAATAGGTTGCGTACTTAAAATACAGCCAGTGTTGACCAATAACTGTTTCGCTTTGAGATAAATGCTTGAAACTTAGCCAGGTTGCTTGAAATAGTAATATTACTATTTTTGGATGTGAAACTAGTTGCTGTTTTTTCTCTTAGCTCAAGTGTTAATTGCCCCAAAATGGCTACTAAATGGCTGACCACGTCATTTAATATGATTTTTGAAGAAAATCTACCTTTTTCTTACTATTGGTATTGACTATAATATCACCACACTTTACCTTCACATTCCGTCACTCCTGTTGGATTAGACCAAGCACCGTCCGATCCACAGGTGAAACTCCGAGGACCCTTCAGCAGGTACCCTAGCTCACACGTGACGTCACACTGGGTGGCATAGAATACGGAAGATGACGTGCATAACGACGGTGACGTCACTGCGTTTGGCACAGCGGATAATTTGGGGCAAGTGATCGCTGAAATCGAAGAAAGTTTTAGTTGAAGATAACATTTTGACTGACATGTTGCACTTGACATGGGTGATAAAACAAACGAAACCAAAAGAGAACAAAACTAAATCTCAGACCAGGTAGCCAAAAATACGCACGAAAAGAACAAACTTTATACGTGAGGAAGATGGACAGACATCATGGCAATTGGCAGACAAATTAATTCTGGAATGGTTCTTTGAGGTCAACCATATACTATAAAAATGTCAAAGTAAATCTTATTCCAAGTTGAATAGAACAAAAATAGACACTGACACTTCTTTTGCGCATTCTTAATGCAATTCGTCCATTTGCATATAACATTGAACAGATACATGTATTAAGAAAAAAATTAAGTACATAAAATATTTGTGAACTGACTGGATTGGCAAACATTTTAAAGACACTTTTTATTTAATCTTATTGAATATTGAGCAATTTTGAACACACAAAAGTTATATTAGTCTTACCCGCACAAGAAACCGATCCCACCCAGTTACCCTCCCTGCCACATGTCAACGTGGCGTTGCCTTGGAGACGGTAGCCATCTTGGCATCGGTAAGTCATCACGGAGCCAAATTTGAAGCTGCACGTGGTTGAGTCTAACACAGCACCTGCTATGTCTGGGGGTGGCTGACACGACGGAGCTGAACGACAGAAACATATAAGCTATAATAATACAAGTACTATTTATACACTGTAGTAAGTTAACTAATAAATAAGAGGCTTACTACATCACTTTGGGAACCCCAATTGCTATTCTACTGTTAATGACTGCCAAACAATAAGCAGGTCGTTATTAAAACTTATTGTAAAAAAAAAACACGACCTTTGGTTAAGATTTCCAGACCATACATAATAAAAGCTCTCGTCTTCTAGTTTATACATGTAAAGCGAAACTCGGTAGAACATTTCACTATTTGTGCCCCCTCCCCATTAGAACCCCCATTTGTAGAACTCGCACTTACATCGGATTCTCAAAGAAAATCGACATTGTTTCTGGAGATTGGCGGCGTCCTGGGCAGTGTATACCAGAGGGTAGTCTCCCGGAGTTAACACAGAGGGAGAGGTGTAGGTCGGTTTGCTGAGGGTCAGCTGTCCGGAGTTATCCGTGGCCACTGGCTCTGACCACAACACGGACGCTCTGTCCCCACAGGGAGGGGTGAAGAAATGGAGGTCACTCTCGGGACAAGTGTCCCCAAAATCAGGTGGGGTGACATCTGGAATTAAAGAAAATCCTTTTGTCGTGTAGTAATCAGTTAAGAGACTACAGTGATGTAACATTTATGGTATAAACATTCACCCAAAAGAACTGTATTAATATATATTTACAAAAGGAAAAACCGAATGAAAATGCATTTGTACAGTCCAAATAAAAGGTGTCCGTTACCATGGCAACGGAAAACTTCCAAGGAATATAGCCATGTTTTGATACAAATGAATTATATCTCTACATTAGAAGTTATAGATGGGATATATCTTATAATCTATATTCCACACAGTCGTTAATTCTACCTGTGCATACGGCGGTCTGGTCTTGAGCTGTCCACGTGTTGAATTCCGTGCACCTGTGACTGCTGACACCTGTCAGTTGGTACCCCTCGTGACACTGGTATTGGCACTGGTCGCCATATTCTCCCTGGACCAGGCAGGAGGCAGGGCTCACGGTGCCGCCATTTGGCGCTGTTAACGCAGGACATTTAGGTGCTGGAAAAGTGAAAGTGAAAGTGATGTTTAAAATTTCTCCCTCTTACGTCCTCAATCTATTCTTCTCAGCCTCTCATTCTCGCTCTTTTTCCCTATCTCCTCTTTTCTTCCACCACTTTCGCTCCCTCCCTACAATTTTTTCACTCATTCTATACTTCATTCCCAATTACTCTTTCTCTTTCTCCTCACTGCTTTCTAACCCCTCTCTTTTCTCTCCTCACCCTCGCTCCGTCCCCAACCATTTTTCTCTCACTCCATCTCTTTAGTCCTTCTATCCTCTCTTCCACTCCTCTCTCTTTTTCTCTCTCTCGTTTTCTCCCTCCCTGGGTCATTCTTCTCTCTCCACTCTCTTCGCCTCCCTCTCTCCCTTTCTCCCCTAAATATTCCCTCTACATTCAATACTAGCAACAAAACCATCACCAATTCTGAAACAAAAACATTAGAATGGCGCGGTGTTTACTTCATCCACTCACCTATACACTGAAAGGTCGTGTTCTCCCACTGCCCGGTGGGTAGACAGCGAATAGTGGGGGTGGTATCATTCTCACTCCTCTGGTAGACAATATCACACCCCAACTCACACACTGTACCAACTGGCAGTTCTCTATCCGTGTCACACCGCTGGTAGATGTAACCCCGGCTAGTGTCCAGGACTGGACATGTCACCGCTAGAAGAGAATTTATTATTAAAGGCACGTCTCATATCTAACACCACAATTCAATTTTTTGCCCAAAAAGCACTGCTTTTTTCTGAACAACAGCCAAAGTCGAAGCTTTTTGAGCGTATTATATATCACAGCTGACGAAATTTCCTGCAAGAAAAATCAGCTTATGCCCCTAAAACAATGCAAGATATTTTATGCTTCTTATCAATCTTAATATAGAAATAACCCTTTACGCCTGACATCAAATTGTGATTACCTTGACCCTCTGAGTCTCTGCAATAATTCATTTTTATCCAAACAATTTGATAAATAATTTTATTGTATGTTTAATAAATCTTGCTAATAGGCTAACTTTCTCCTTGCTACAGTTAGATCGACATATGCCTGGGCATGATACAAATAATGATTGGAAGTAAATCAACGGAGGTTTTGTAGGATTACCTTTACACACGGGGTTACCGTCCCAGTGAGTGTTCCCCTCAGAGTAAACACACTGCAAGGTGTCCGTGTTATTCCTAGGTACCATGTACCCCGTGTCACACGTTACAGTACACACGCTGCCGTGGATCAAAGAACACCCTGCGGCTATGGCTCCGTGTGGGGGAGGCGGAGGGGACGGGCAACGTGGAACTGAAATAGGCGTGGAAAAACAGGGTGAATACTTTCATTTCAGGAGATTCGTTTAATTGTTGTTAACTTTCATTACAAGATGAAATAAAACAGATAATACACGGTCAAGGGTTTGTTGTTAGTAAATTGTACTTAAAAGAACAGGGTTTTCTCTTTTGAGTGAAATTAAAAAGTAATTAAAAATTTGTGCGGTTACTTTTTATCTACCCGTCTGTAATTTGTGGCTTTCAGAATTCAGATTTAAGAATCGTAATACAAGGAATTTCTGAACCGTCACTTTAAGCCCTGCATTCAATGTTCATAATATGACAAGATTCATTAAAAACTTCAGTTGTAGAGATGTACTCTCTAAAATTTCACTTGACATGATTAAAGGAGAAATTAAACACACATAAACGTGATCAAAATCGTCATTTTCTCAACAGAATCGTGTTACATATACCTTGCAGATTCAGAAAAATGTATTGATCTTTGGGGGCGATAAAAAAATATCAAGGTCGACCACAGCAATTGAATTAATCTTTCTTAACGCACAATACATTCACAAACATTTTACCTGGCCAAATCTTTCGAAAGAATCATTATATGTGAAACGTCAGTTTTTTTTTTAATTCCAAGTTAACCACAAAAGCGCCGTACCTGTCACGGTCACTGTAAACACACAAAGCGCTGAATTCCCGCTGTTGTCAGTGGCATTAATTTCAACCTGGTGATCGCCTTCAGAGTACGTGTCCTGTTTACCCTGGAGTAGAAAAAAATCCATGACTAAATAGTTCAAAGAATATCTCCGACAAGGAAGTTCAAGGCACAATTAACCCAGACATATCCCTTTCATGCTTGGCCTTGGGAGTCTGTTAAACTGAATTGGAGAAATACATCTGCATTGTTATTTACTTAGTTGAAAAACATTTGACAACAAAGAATTTGGGACCTGCACCGATGGAAGCCAGTTCTACACCAATAGTTATTTAGTTGAAAGACGCAGGTCAGGGAAGTTCATTTGTACGCAACATTAATACCTTATGAGTACATGAATAAATGAATCAGCACGTGACCTGAATAATTTACCTTGTAAGACACAGATGGGAGGATGTTAGAGTTATCCACGGCTTCTATGTGAATTGATGTCCAATTTACCGCCTTTCTACTGGTCCCTGTGTCTGAGATATAGACCAAAGGGTTCTGAGGGCATGTTCCGTTGAAACTTGGCTTTTGGGTATCTGGAATAACATTGCTGATTTAGCAAATATTTAATAGTGGAACGCATTTCTTATTCACCTTAGTATTCGTTGGAATGTATTTTAAAACAAATGTTCATTTTGGCGCGATGGAAAAAGCTTAGTTGGGGGTACCAACCATTCTGAAAATGAAATAAAAAGTGTCTTGGGCTCCCCTTAGAACCCTCTGCTTCTAGCATAAACCCGACGTGGTAGAAAACTTGGGGATAGGCATACGTAATTTATTTAGGAATAATTTATTGTTTTATAATTTAAAGCTTATGGTCAATTTTCTTTTAAAACATTCTTTGTAGAACTTCAACCTTAGGGTTGCAATTTTACCTAATAAATTATTATTATTATTATTATTATTATTATGACGCCTATGGAACTCTATTTAGGCGTGTTGGAAGTAAATATTAGTTGAGGTGCTGGGCATTTACAAAATAAGAAAAAAAAGGATTGTTGGGATCTTCCCTGCTTCTAGCGTAAAACCTGACGTGGTTAAATTTGGGGGCAAGCATACATTATAGTGCCTTTGTCACTTATCAATATTGTTCATCAGCGTACTGTGCTGTACGGAATCGTAGATATTGTGCCAAATGTGCTTGTAATGAATATATTAACGAGTTCTTTAAACAAAGACAGGGGCAGTATTATCCTTAGTTAGTTTGCGGGAGATGAGAGCGGGTTCAGGGAAATAACCATGTTTTCATATCCCGGATCCGCAAGTGCAAACTCATCATGACGAACAGAATTTGATTTACTCATCGCTTTCATAAAGGCTGAGGAATTTTTTAGATGTGTGCAGACAAATGAAACGACTTAATTACAGTGACTGTTTTATATCCTGTTGTCTTAGTTTTAAAACGTGACTTTACATTTATTGAAATGTTCACTGGCATTATTCAACGGGGTTCTTTTAGTACAATTTAACGTTTTGTTCGCTTTGAAGAAGTTGTCGAAGGAAATTCCCATTTCTTAAAATTCCGTATCCGCAAGTGGAGTCTGGGAATATTTCTCTTTGCCTGCAAACATTTAGAAATGGTTTAATTGGGCTGACGACTTTGCATCCTGTTCTTTTCTTCAATAGTGTGACATTTTTGGCAGGGCCCTAGACAGTAGTCGAGTCGTGTTTGTCGAAATGACTTTCCTGTAAATTTCCTCCAAAAATAAACTTCTTTTGTCATGCAGCTTTTGATCGTTTTCTCGGAAGGGAAGTGACGTTATTGACATCCGTGGAGCGAGTAAGAAGGGCATCTAGGGCTCGGTGGCAGGGGTGTATTATTTCAATGTCACTTGGATATTATCTGTATTTTAAGATATATACTTAACCAGCTGAACAGAAGCTGGGATAATTAAGCTGAAATGTTCCGTTAGATTAAATATCATTATCCCCAATGTCTATTAAAAATGACACAGTTTTTAAAAATGAAATAACATTATTGATTACCAGTAAAGTAATCTAAGACTCACTTTTTATTCAGTTTTTATTTTTATCAAGTACCTTTGCAAGTCCCCAAGTCTGCGTTCCACTGCGCAGACGCCAAACACGAAACTGTCGTTTGCCCAGACACCACGTATCCCGAAGGACAGCTTAAACTGCATACGTCATTGAAAACTGTGTAGTTATTGCAGAGGGGCGGAGTCAAGGTGCCATTCACGGATGGACTGAGTGGTGGACATTGAACAACTGAAATTTTAATTAAAAAAAAAAAATATTAACACTAAAGTATATGAAAATAGTTAATAGAAAGTGTTTTGCCGACGTGATTTAAGAATTCCGTGATTAACGATGAGTAATTTAATACAGGAAATATGCGTTGACTTATACTAGGCACAATTGTCATCATGGACATGCCATAAAACAAAATAAAAAAAGATCAGTAAAGTTTTATAGGCCTCTATACATGTTCAAGGGTTGACACGATTTTCACTGGAATGATAAGGAATAATAAAGAATGACTTAAGTAGGTTTCACTTTATCAAACTTATATAGCTCACCTTCGCATGAGAGAGATGCATCCCAGGTTCCATTGGCTAAACAAGTGGTTGTCACGGCAACAGTGGGGCGATACCCAGTGTCACATGACAGCTGGCACGTGGTACCGTAATTCCTGCTATCTACGTCACAGTTACTGGACACGTGGTCAGGTAGTGACATCACTGGGCATTTTACGACTATAAATAGATTGCGTTTTAAGAATAGTTTTATGAATATATAAATAGTGACGAACAACATGTTTTTTTTCACTATTCATATATTGAAGTAACTTTTAGGCATTCCTCATTTGACTTATAACTTTTATCAAAACTCTGACTTTGCCCATGGACAATCACAGAATGTTCTGGATTTACTTTCTTTTCTTTTAATCTGTCTCTCTAAAAACGCCAATATTTTTCTTTTGATATGCTGCAGTATTACAAACAGACTTACTTTCACATGTTGGCTGGGTATCTGACCAAGTTCCGCTCTCCAAGCAGGTAATCTCAGACTGTCCAGTCAGCGTATACCCCGTGTTACATTGGAAAGAACAGACAGAGTTCTCGTAGGGACTGCAGTGCCTTACCAGGGTCAATTGGTCAGTCAGGGTCACGTCTGGACATCTGGCCACTTTGTACCGGTAAAAGAAAAAGTTTACT